>APFE030888401.1:18436-62125 GCA_000404065.3 Pinus taeda | reverse complement strand
CAGTTGAGCGCGCTTGAGCCAGAGGAGTTCTGGGATGGGTGACCTCCTGGGAAGTCCTGGTTACCGGGTGCAAGCCCCGGAAGTGATGATTGATGCTATGTGATTCGTTCTCCACATTTCACTAGTTTTAATCCCACTTCTTCACCCCTGTGAGCATCACCCGATGTAATGAGTGCTAAGTGAACTATTTAAAAATCATGAGAAATTAGTTAGTTACGACTACCTCTCATGGAAATGGTCATACGTGAATGACTTAAATAACGCAGTTGAATCCCAAAAATGATATCTAATATAATGCACTGCGTAAACCCCCATACTTAAATTCAAAAAGAGTCAAGGGATCTCTACTTGAATGATTCATGAGGCACAATACTTGCTAAGGTTTTGCAAATGGGGTAGCAAGCTAAGTGGGCTTGTTTGTAGAAAAACTCCACAGTTAAGCGCGCTTGAGCCAGACGAGTTCTGGGATGGGTGACCTCCTGGGAAGTCCTGGTTACCGGGTGCAAGCCCCGGAAGTGATGATTGATGCTATGTGATTCGTTCTCCACATTTCACTAGTTTCAATCCCACTTCTTCACCCCTGTGAGCATCACCCGATGCAATGAGTGCTAAGTGAACTATCAAAAAATCATGAGAAATTAGTCAGTTACGACTACCTCTCATGGAAATGGTCATACGTGAATGACTTACTTAACGCAGTTGAATCCCAAAAATGAATCTAATATAATGCAATGCGTAAACCCCCTATACTTAAATTCAAAAAGAGTGAAGGGATCTCTACGTGAATGGTTCATGAGGCACAATACTTGCTAAGGTTTTGCAAATGGGGTAGCAAGCTAAGTGGGATTGATTGTGGGGAAAAAATCCACAGTTAAGGGCGCTGGAGCCAGAGGCGATCTGGGATGGGTGACCTCCTGGGAAGTCTTGGTTACCGGGTGCAAGCCCCGGAAGTGATGATTGACGCTATGTGATTTATTTCACCAGTTTCAATCCCACTTCTTCACCCCTGTGAGCATCATCCGATGCAATGAGTGGTAAGTGAACTATTCAAATCATGAGAAATTAGTCACTTACGACTACCTCTCATGGAAATGGTCATACGTGAATGACTTATTTAACGCAATTGAATCCCAAAAAATGAATCTAATATAATGCAATACGTAAACCCCCTATACTTAAATTCAAAAAGAGTGAAGGGATCTCCACTTGAATGGTTCATGAGGCACAATACTTGCTAAGATTTTGCAAATGGGGTAGCAAGCTAAGTGGGCTTGATTGTGGGGAAAAAATCCACAGTTAAGCGCGCTTGAGCCAGAAGCGATTTGGGATGGGTGACCTCCTGGGAAGTCCTAGTTACTGGGTGCAAGCCCCGGAAGTGATGATTGACGCTATGTGATTTATTTCACCAGTTTCAATCCCACTTCTTCACCCCTTTGAGCATCACCCGATGCAATGAGTGCTAAGTGAACTATTCAAATCATGAGAAATTAGTCACTTACGACTACCTCTCATGGAAATGGTCATACGTGAATGACTTACTTAACGCAGTTGAATCCCAAAAATGAATCTAATATAATACACTGCGTAAACCCTCTATACTTAAATATGAAGAGATTTGTTCGCAAAATGCCCTTGTGTAATGAGATATTTAACATCGGTGGTAAACCCTCTATACTTAAACATGAAGAGATTTGTCCGCAAAATGTCCTTGTGTAATCAGATATTTAACATCGGTGCACGCTTCTGAACAGGAAAGCTATGAAGAGATTTGTCTACGAAAGGCCTTTATAAAATTTTCACTCGGAGTATAAATAATGATCTAATTTTAGTCAACCAATTTAAATGTTTTTTCAATCTAAACGCATGTGGGCCACCTAAAAAACTTCTTGTGCTGTTGTGTCATGTTTGCTCCAATGAGCGAACAAACCTTTTTAATAAATCTTCCATGTTTGGGGACGATAGCTTTTATCTTTTCGATTAAAAAATCTATATTACTCAATATACACAATCTCGAAGACCTTTTTAATAAATCTTCCATGTTTGGGGACAATAGCTGTTATCTTTTCGATTAAAAAATCTATATTATTCTATATACACAATCTCATTGCAGTGGAGGTTAATGAATTCCACGAGGTTAAGTGGATTGTAGATTTCGAGAATATTCCGAATCTGATGGATAGAGTATCATTAATTTTTTGACCGCATTTATGTTTATCTAGTTCTCTAATATTCTAAAAATCTGCAATTAACTTAAAAATAGCCAAAGCCGAAAACACAGCTTATACTCTTAATTGCTCACCAAAGTTTGTAATAAAACGCAAATATGAGGAGAAAGTTTGCCTGACACTGCCATGGATGTTTTGGTGTAGAGCTCAATAGCATGCCCATATTAAATGCACCAGTAAACGGGTTATTCATATTTTGAAATATTTTTTATATTTTCTATTATAAACAATATTCCATAACATTCCGATAGAAACAGATCCAATTCTTTATATAGGTTTGTCATCTTCTTACATCGATGGTAGACAGTTCCCTGCTGGATAGATTATTTTGACTTATAGGCTTTGCTCCCAATATGTGGAGGAACATCACGACATCGAATGCTGCTTGTGGTGGAGTTCCAGAACATCTGACAGGCAGCATGTAATTGCATGGAGATTCCCCTACGAACCCATACTTTATTTAATCACATGTCTCTCGGTGTCGCTAAACAAATCGACACTCCATATCTTTAAAAAAAATAGGAATCACAATAATTGTGTATATGAAACCCATGCGCGTTTTGACAAGGCTTCGCATGTATTCATATATCCATTGATATTTATAATTCTCCCTTCCTTTCTGTTCTGATCTCCATCCATCCATCGATTTCAGGGGTTTCCCTGGCAGCCAATAGACTAGAATTACAAGAATGGCTCCATTCGCTCTTGTAAGGGCACTGCGAAAGAGCTATGCAAAGAGAGTCCACCCCTTTCTTAATGTTGCAGATGAAGATCAGAACTCCGTGGGAGCCCTCGAGTCTGCTGATCATTTAAGCAATCATTCCGCGCAAGGTTTCACTGGCTCTCTGGATGCCATTCTCTCCGCATATTCCAACATTCATTCTATCGCTAATTCCAATTCCAAGTGGGTTAACAACGCCCTGGAAGACATAGTTAAGATCCTTGATATGTGCAATGGCGTTAGCGATAACATTGCGGACGTGAAACAATACCAGATGTTGCTTCAGAGCGCTACTCACTCTGTGGATCGTGCAGGGATGGACATCAGCAAGATGAGTCAGGCGTCGCTTGTAAAAGCAACTAAAAGTTTGGCCGACTGCAGAGGTGCCATCACCAATGTAAATGCCAAATGCAATCCTTCTACTTCCAGATGGAGAGGAATGGTTCATATTGAAGAGGTTATAGCCTCCTCAAGTTATTTGGGCGTCAGTAGATCGGAGGATGCTTTATCAGAGGATATGCAAAATCTCAATGAGTGCACCGCTTCCGTGCTTAAAACAGTTGCCAAGGCCCTGTCGGTCGAGATGCCGAGGCCATCTCTTCACGGACGAGGTAATAACCGCATGCTCGCAGGGCGCAGTTCCTGCCTCCGCAGTTCGTTTGAAATGGTCAGGAATCTCTACAGCAGGTGTAAAACCTCCCGTTGCGTATTGCATGAATGGGAAAATGCAGATGTTTTAGTAAGGAAGTTGTATCGTATTTTATTGGCCGACAAGCAGAAGAAGGCGATCTGTGAGCACGCAGAGGTGAAAGAGTTAGTGGACGCACTGAAGAAATGCGTGGCAGATTTTGATGAAGGGATTGCTGCGCTGGACAGTAAAGTCAAGCAATTGTATAACGCTCTCATTAAAATTCAGGTGAAATTGTTGGACATTCTAACCTACTCTCTTTGATCGGTTGAACTCATTAAGCCACTATATGGAGGGTTTTGTGTTCTTCAAAAATTGCGGAGAGAGGATCTTCTGCCGGATTTTGTAATTATAGTTGTTGGTGCTTGGAAATGCTTAGGCACCAAGGAGTCGAGATGTAAAAATATTATAAATATAATTTCTCAAAAAATATTACAAATATAATTTCAATATTACAAACCCAATTTCTCTTTTGATTTAACTGCATCAAATGGTAAACAGACTAGTTAGGTTTCTCTTATTCACTTCTGGTTACGTTTCAGCAGTCATGATATAACTCATTCAATTTTGTTTTTTATTGGGTATTAGTTTTTTTTACCAAAAAATTATAACCTATATTAGGAATTCATTTTATTATTATTATTTAAATGTATTTATTTGTAAAGTGATGGGCTGAATTTTATTATGGGTTCTTTAGTAACCTCTATTTCTATTAGTTACTATTTTTTTGTCTTTATTTAATTACATAGTTAATAAATTTAATTAAAAACAATTTTAATATATTAATAAAATAAAACACACAATAGATATATGATATATAAACAATATTAAATAATTCCATTATTTTAATTATGCTTCCTTCAACAAGTTATATTAATTTTTTTTTAAAATTTTTATTTTTTACACTCTTTTTCTATTAGATATGTCTATTTTTTTTATTATATCTATTAAGTTATATTGTTTTTGTTTAGCTCATTTACATGAAATGAATAATTTCATAGTGTTTACAATTGATTTGTCAAAAAGAATTATTTGAAAATTACAAAAACTCTTATATGCAACAAAATGTCATAACACTTAATAAACAGTACACCTTGTTGTCCTTTGAGATAACCTAAGGTCAACTAGTTATGCCAAAGCATCTATAATGTTTTGTTGTCTTGAGTGATTGGATGACCAGTGAACACAAAATTTTGATAAATGAAATGTTCTTTAATTGCAAATGGTTAGTTTGATTTTAATGTGATGGAAAAGTAGAGTATGAAGAGGTATAATTGATTTTATATTCAAACTGAACATTTAACATTTAAAAGAAGAAATTAAGAAAATAGTGATTTCTTAATCAAAAAAATATAATTAAACTATTACAGAGATATAGTGTAATTTATGTTCAAAGAGGAATTTACAATAACAAATAGTTCGGTAAATTAATCTCTTATTTAAATTACAACTTCACAGAGGATTCAAAATGAAACCGATATTCAATTAAATTTTAAATCGAATGATTGCAAAATAATTAATTTATATGAAGAAAACAAAATGAAGAGACAAGATGGAATACGAGTCACTGAGAGAAAGACCATATGAGGCAAATCCATAATGTTTTATTATCTCAAACATACTCCATCTTAGTACAATTCTGCTTGATAACTTGTTCAAGGATTCAACCCTCAATACTTTGACAGAATGAAGTATTTAAACAAAATGTACAGAAAGATTACAATTAATGCCTCAGTGACACGATATTCTATTATTTACTTTGAACTAATAGAAAATAAATAATGTGATCAGAAGGAATGAATATGGTGAAGTGATCTCGACATTTGGCCCCGCTTTGGAGGAGAACAGTTGATGAGTGGCCACTATTCGGGTGTTGCACTGGTGAAGCTGACCTGTCTTTTTAATCTTGGTATTCACACAACTTATCTCATCACTCTTCATCTGGAATAACAATATTTGTTACCTTGCGGTAGATCTCATCTACCTCAGTATACCGGGAAAAAGTGGGTTTTATTGCAAAAATGTGTTTTATCTCATGTTGGATAAAACTTATGTTGCTGATAGCTTCATCAAAATCTCTCCTTGTCATAATACCTTTGATGCGGGAAGACTTAGTTGCATCTTTTGAAGTGTCTTGAAGCTTCTTCTTGTAATCTTCCCTGGTCATAAATTTGTCATTGATCACAAATAGAGAAGGTAGACCTTTCTTGTTCAATGCATCTATTCTAGTGAAAACATGTTAACTCCTACCTTCAGAGTGTGACATTTCTCTGTCAGCTATACAACCAAGTTCTTCTTTGTTAGAATTTTTTTTACTTCCAGGATGGTTTCTATTATGTCATCTACTCCTAGATCATCCAACTCATATCTGTTTTTGGAATTGACAAACTTTATGCTGTTATTGGCTGTAGTAGACATTTCTCCCAATTCAGCATTGATAGTGGAAATAGTTTGCTTGGCTTTCTCCATAAATTCCTTCCGATCAAATATAATCTCGATACATGGCCAAATTTCATCTATTTATTCAATGATATTGTTCCATACAATTTATTTAACATGGGCCAATGTGTAGCCAATAGAGGACTCAACTGCTAACTTCTTCCATACCTCTATTTGATTTTGAGCTCTCTATAGCTCTGCTGCATGAAAAGTCTCGGTATGTGTTTGATGATCTTGTAGAATATTGACTTGAGCCTATAATCTTTTGATCTATTCAGTCTGGAGAGACATGTTCTGTACTGCATTTGCCAACTAATCATCTTTTCCATCCCTGTCTCCATTTCTTTCAACTATGCACTCTCCTCCATGATGAGATTCATCATGCCTACCTTTCGTGTCTTTGTTTCCTCAATATCCTTGGCCAGAGGGTCTTCTATAGCTAGCAATTTCAATTGCTTTGTTAATGCTGCTATGTCTAAATTATTTTTCTTTATAAGCTCCTCTACAACATTGATGTTTGCAAGGTCATAACCCACTTTGACCACCAATTCCTCTATAGTTTTGATCTTGGTCTATTTGGCAAGTGCAGAGACCTTTTCCATCTTCAGTTGTGATTGAACATTGGCTAATGTAACCTACAGTTTAGAAAAAATCATAGCAGTGTTAGTGACAGTGGAAAAAATCATTTCTCCAGTCTGCTTTTGCATCTCCATTTGGTTAATGGGATGTATGTCTTTTACATCAAACTCAAATGTTGTCTTCTTGTAGTCTGATGCTGTCTTGGGCTAGGGAACCTGTGCCTGGAGGAATGCCATTTTCATTTTACGTTTCTCTGAATCAAAGGCTAACATCATCCTGTTTTGAGAACCGAAAGTTTGCTTCTAGAACTAATTGTAGGTGGTAATCTTCAAGGTCTCATTCCTTACTTTCATCTCCTTAAAAATGTCCATTAAAATTTTTTCTGTCTCCCCTGTAACAGATGTGTTGGTCTGCATTTACTGCTGATCTTGTGAAGTCATGGAGGTAGTGGGAGACAGTGTGGTCTTCTCACCCACTAATGAGGGAACAATTGGCTCATTAGTGGTGATAATATTCTCCTGCTCTAAATCCTTGCTGAGGCTTTGTTTGGAACTAGGCTTCACCTTATTCCTATACATAATTTTGAATCTTTCATTGAAAATTTCAGTTCCTAAAGGGGACTCTTCTTCTTTGCTTCTCTTAGTTGTTTTCTCCTGCATGGTTGGAGTTTGTACTATGGAGAATGATACCAACTACTCTTCTGCCTCTTGTAGGGTGTTCTCAGCCCATTCGAGCTAGTTTTTATATTTCTCTATCTCTAGTATGTCTATGTGAAAATAGGCAATGGATTTGTTTTCCATTCTTAATGTAGAAATGACCCCTAGTGGATCATATGACCAAGTGAAACTAAGGCTGAACTGCATTTCTTTTAGTAGCTTATTCACTTCTTCCCTTGCTGCCCTGTTGTTGCAAATGAAAGGCCTTATCTGTGTTTTTATTTTGAATTGGGACTTCTTCTTGGCAGCTACAAAGTGGATCTCATCCATATTAAGCATTTGTCTTATGTACTCTAGAGAAAAATTCCTCATTGGGAGGAATTTAGATTGCTTGTAAGGGGCAATATCACACCCAAATATTCTCAATTTTGTATAATTCTGATAGAGGTACTAATCCCCTATCTGAACTTGGTCTGATAGCTGCAACACCTTTCTAATTTCCTCACTGATCCTCGGTTTTGTTCTGCTACTTAAAAGACTAATTGTTGGATGCAAAAACATCTCTACGAACTGTTTGTATGTGTATTCCTTTTGTTCCTTCATCACCAGAGTAGTCCAAAAGATGATTGACTACTGGTTCCCTTCTACATCCAGCTTTTGTAAAGCAAGCTTGATGTTGTCTCCCTGAAAATATAAGAACATATAGACTAACATAGAAGCATACTTGAACACCTCCTCTGTGTGGAATTTGATAAACTACTCATGAATTGAATCTGCAAGAATTTGGTTAAAGTTAAACATGATGGAGGGCTTAGAATCAATAGAGAAAATGGACAGAAATCCTATGATGGCCTCATCTACCCACTGATCTAAGAAGTAGCCAAGGAGGTAAGAGATGATTGTGATAATTTGTTTGGCTCTCTCAGGGAAAATAGAGGGATACGAAGGATTTTTCTTTGGAAATGGGGAATCTTCTGTCAAGACAAGTTCAAGGGTTTTGGCCCTCTTGGCAAAGTCCAATTTCTAGTACAATTCAACAAGTGCTTCATAGGAAAAGAGGGTGGCATTCTCTACTATAGGGGATTGCATCATCTGGTCTATGGCTTGAGGAGTGATAGTAAACAAAATTTTTCCAGTGCGGGCAATGATGGTTCTTTGGCTTGGCAAATGATCCAAAATGGATTTGGATAGACTTCTAAGTGTTCCTCATAGGGGAAAATGAGAGTCAGAGGATGTTCTTGGAAATAGCCCCATTGCAGTGATCATTTCATTCTAAATCTACTGTAACTTGAATGGGCTAAAAGGGACTTCAGATGCAGAAGTTATCACAAAAAGAAGTTGCCCTTTATCCTTTGAAAAAGAGGCAAAATCTTCAAAAAAATGGAAAAACACCTTATAAAGGGAAATCGCATTGGAGATGGTCCAAGAGGTGGACTTAAGCGGAGGCAGAAGAGGCCCAAATTACCAATCCCCGACATATTAGGTCGGAGGCAGACATATGTAAATAACGTAAGGAAGGTACCCCGGGCCGATGCAATATTGTGATCGCCGATATCAGTGTTGACGAATCAGTGTCGGTGATCATTGTCGTCAATAGATAGAACCCCTGGGTCGTTAGAAATGCGATATACTGATTCGCGACGTGCGATCTCAGTCGTCGGATCGGAAATGAGATCAACGACCAAGATTAAATCGATGGTTGGGAGATTAGCGATCCCCGACACACAGGGCCAATGCGATAGCGATATGCAATGCGATCTGGACCGTCCGATTAGGGATCAGATCAACAGTCCAGATTAAATCAACAATCCCTAATAGCAAGCCTATACGATTTGTGATTGTGATAAGCGATAAGTGTCGGACCCAATGGGATTATGGACCCGATTGCATAAAATTTGAAGTCCAGAAACACGGGATTCCTTTGTATTTTGTGTGTATTGGGATTTTTTATCATTTTGCCATGCGATAGCAAATTGCGATAAAATGACGTACGCGATGGGTTTATTGGCACGATTTAATGGAATTTCAAGTCTAGATTTCGCACTCGATAGTTTTTTGCTGTGTATTGGGATTTTGTCCCATTTTCTGGTTTTTGCCTAGAAAAAGACCCCGAATCCCCTGTAACAGCCCCTAATCATCATGTCATTCTGAAAGCGGGAATTTTTGGCAGATAATGATGCATTTGAAGCCACAGAGCTGCAGAACTAGATGGCTAGTCGAACGGACAATGTGCAAAGAAGTTGCAAGGCTGCAGAGGGATGATTATACGTAGAGAAATGGCTGGGGGAGGCTAAAGAGCCAGAAAAGTACCTCAAAGGAGACAAAGAGCACAATTTAGGGAATAAGCTAGAAAAAGCATGCAATGCAGAGAGCTGAGAGATTTTTTGGAGTCACTTGGAGGTCAAGTGAACCAGAGAGCACGATTGATAGGTAGAAAAGTTGCAAAAGGTCACTGGAAGGTTGCTGGGAGGCTTAGTGAACCATTCATGCATGCAGAGGCCGAGAGAGAGCTCAAAGAAGCTAGAGCTGAGAGCCAAGAACACGAGCCAGAGCCACGAGCTAGAGCCACGAGCCAGAGACAGAGCCAGAGCCAAGAGCCAGAGCCAGAGCGTAGAGCCAGAAAGCTTAGAGCTTCAGAGCCAGGGATAAAATGGTCTCTAAACCCATTATGTTCTGTGTAAACCAATGGAGTTGAGCGAGAAGCTTGTAAAAGGACTATTGCCATAATCCCAGAGAGCCTAGTCGAGTTGACTAGAGCTCACGGAGATGTATCCCAAGAGTTTTGGGTGAACTCCTAATTAAATTGTTGTCTTATGTATTTGTTATTTGCTGCACTGTTTTACTATTATATGCATGTTATATCAGCATAAACAACAAAATTTTGAAGGACATAAATAGTAAAAATAAACACCTACAGACACCTTATTTTCAAGCACATTATTAATTCCGCATTGGTTAATCATAATATCTTGGGAATATTTAAGCTTTGGAAATGGGAGAGGTTCTTGTAAGTTCACAAGAAGCCTTTAGTGACCCATTTTTAGATCAAGTGGTATCAGAGCCTAAGATTGGTTAACCCCACCTTCAAAGAAGGTTTCATTAGAATGCTTTATTGACAGAGAAAAGATTGTTTTTCTGAAAGGTGTTTAAACAGTCAGAGGTTGATTGTATGCTTGTTTGCAGACTAACGATTGTTTTAGTTTCAAGAGGTGAAGGGAAAGCTAATGATAGCTGAGTCTAGGAAGGACAAGAAGGAAGAAGGGATGAAGGCATTCTTCTATTCCAAAGGACCTTAAGGAAATCCTTGAAGCACAAGAGGTTTGTTGCAAAAGATTACTGAATAAGCTCTTTATTAGTCTTGTTTGAAATTCTTTTGTTCATTTGCATAATGAAAACTTCTACAAGTGAGTCCTCAAATTCCTCCTTCATCACAAGAGTCTTTGATGAAGACATGAAGCAAGACTTGTCCACCATGATGGATATGGTGAGAGAAATGTACGAGGATGGAAGGAAGAGTAGCATACTTAGAGAGTAGTTGAATTCCATGGAGGAAGAGAAGCATATGCCTTCTGAAAAATTGCAGGAAATGGAGAGCCAACTTCATATTGCAAATATGAACCTGAAAAGGATGCATGAGTTGGAGTCATAGCTTTTTGTTGCCAAAGAATCCTTAGTCAGGTATTAGCTTGAAGAAGAAGTAAACCATTCCTGTTTGTCTTCAAATTCTTCTAAGAATGCTTAATATATTAGTTCTTTTGAAAAGCATACCAGAGGCATAGCTTCCAAGCAAATGTCCAAGACGGGCTATGAAGGAAAGGGCTTGGGCAAGTATGCACAATGTATTGTTGAGCCAATAATGGTTGAGGAAAGGCCTAAGTATTTGATTCTTGGCTATGGATATCCTTATGGAAAGAGTTCCAAAGCTGCCATGAAGGCCATTGAAACAGTTCCAAGAAGGAGTTTTATTGCAGGTCCTCTACCTCAAGAGTGCGAAGATTGTATTAAGGAGGGATGCAATAGCTTGAAACATCATTTGCAGGATGCAGGTGTTCAGAAGCACACACTTGAACCAGAGAGTTGTGGAGACTCTAACAGCCTTGAAGAGATTGATGGTGTTCAAAAGGGAGCCACTTCTTCATTTTGTTCACCTCCTCATGAAGGCAATAAAGGTGAAAGAGAAATGTATAAATCTGGTTCTAATCATCTTCCTTTTGGTTTTGAAAAGCATGATACATTTCCACATAGATATGGGAAAATAATTGCATGCTCCTTTTGTGGTTTGGATAACCATAATGTTTCTAGATGTTGGAAGAGAATGGCCACATACAGGAAACTTTTGAAGGAAAGGAAGCAAGAAGCCAAAGGTCCATTGGACAAGGCAAATCATGTTGTCAAGAGGATGCACATGCAGTGCACTTACTACCATAAGTAAGGGCATCTTGCTGAAAAGTGTTGGACTCTGAATCCAGCAATGCTTCCACATAAGCTGAAGTAGGTGGAAAGAGAAGATGGCAGAAATGGAAAGGAAGATTCCATGAATGATGTGTCTCAGATGATTCACATGTTGATGTTGTTGTGTAGACAAAGGTAGTACCTTTGAAAGGGATTGGTGAGAAATGGTTAGAATTCTTATCCAATTAAGATTGCATGTCTATTTTGCATCTATTTGCATTTCTTTGTTAATGGAATGCAAGTTGGAGGATTTTACCAAGAAGGTGAATGGAGAAGTTGAGTAGGAGACTCACTTTGTTGCTGCAACATTATATTTCATTTCAGCTTTGAAAGTACAATGTGCTTAAGAGAAAGTTGAAGGATGGAATGCATGCATGAGCTTGATATGCATGAACACAGGGATGTTGATGATTTCCTTTTTCTTGAACATGTATCTATAATTAACTCAAAGGATTGATTGCTTTGTTGTAAAATGCATGTAATGCTGACATGGGAGAAGTTAACTTGGTCTCCAAGATGGAGATAATGATAAAGTGTTTCACCTTTTGAAAAATATTCCTAATGGTCTTTTTCTACATGCTTGACTTGAAGGGTCATTTGTTTTAAAGACATGTTTTGTGGGCTTGTTATTTACTCCATCATTTGTATGCAGATGTAACACATGGAGGTGTTCACAAAATGTGAAATCTGTTTCTTTTGTTAAAGCAGGAGTTTAGGCCATCCAGTTTTTGTCCGTATTTTTGTTGTTATTAATAGCTGTTGTTGACAGCTTGTCAAACAGGTACAAATGAAAGTTTTGTGAAGCAGATGTACTTCACATTTGTTTGAGACACCTTGGATCAATGATCAAGGTAGAGAAGTTCAAACTACCGTCTGTAACCTTCTCAGCAGGAGTTGTACAGGAAGGCAAGGAGGAAAACAATTCTTCCCCAAGAGGACGAGAACATCCAGGAAGGAGAATGGTCAAGGGCTTTGTTTTAAAGGTGCTATGCAAGACAAGTGTGTGCAGGCTAAAAGAGATGGTGTTGTTACTCTCATTTACTGTTCAAATTAGTATGTCAGTCTTTTGGAGACCAAAGTTTCTTTAGCGGGAAGGTGTGATCCAAAATGGATTTTGGATATAATTCTAAGTCTAAGTGTTCCTCACAGGGGAAAATCAAGGTCCAAGGATGTTCCTAGAAATAGCCCCATTGCAAAGATCGTTTCATCCTGAATCTACTGCAAATTGGATGGGCTAAAATGGACTTCAGATGCAGAAGTTATCACAAAACGAAGTTGCCTTTTATCCTTTGGAAAAGAGGCAAAATCTTAAAAAATATGGCAAAAAACCCTTATAAAGGGAAATTGCATCGGAGATGGTCCTAGAGGCGGACTTCAGTGGAGGTGGAAGAGACCCCGATTGCTGATCCCCGACATATCAGGTCGGAGGCAAACATATGTAAATAACGTAAGGAAGGGACCCCAGACCGACATGATATTGCGATCACCGATATCAGCGTTGATGGATTGGCATCGGTGATCAGCGTAGTCAATAAAGAGAACCCCCAAGCCATTAGAAATGTGATATACGATAATGCAATATGTCAATATGTGGTGTTCGACCTCAGTCGTCGGAACGGAAATGAGATCAACGGCAAGGATTAAATCGGTGGTTGGGAGATTGTTGTAGATCTAACCCAGAAATATTATAGATCTGATAAGAACATCTAAGATAATATAAATAAACCCAAGAAATAAGATAGAAATGCTTCTTTATTATCAAACCCTTATGGTAGAGCAACACCTTACATTCACTCCTTAAGGAAGGAGAACACTCCACAAGCCATATGTCTGTTCATACAAGAATACTTCTCTTCATGTCCCTCCATGTGGAGTCTCTAGCCTCTATATAGGCCTCATACATACAATACCATGCATCATTAACATGGTTTCCTCATACCATCAACTAATACCATGGGCCCCTTACATTATTATTAACTACTTGTGGTCCCTTACATGACATTGGTTAACCACCTTATTTATTACTATGGCCCATCTCATATATACATTATTACCTTGGGTACCTCCCCTCAGTACCCATATTACCCCCTAGTATATAACATTCCACCCACCTAGCATGTTCGTCCCGAAACATGGGAAGAACACAAATAATAAGATCTACTCAAAAGAGTAGTCCACTGATACCATGCACGTGCATCTAGCCATCCAAGAGAAAGGTGAACCCTCAATCTCGCTGGTGCCTCGCTCGCTTGAGATGGAAGTTGACCGTGGCCACTCTTCTGTGTTGATGTGTAATAGGTGGATCATGTCTCCTTTGTATCCATCTTGTGGGGGTTGTTGTCCTTGTGACTAACTGGTTGCCATCTTGATGGTTGTCTTGCGGGGCGATGTGGGTGATGATATGTTGAAGTTTTAACCCACGGTGTCTTCTTCTTTACTTCACCCTGCTGTGGTGCCTGTTGTGGTGTCTTCTTTTCCAATATGACTTCAACCACTGAGCCCTCCTCTGATGTATCATCACTTGTAGTCTTTTCTTCTGCAGCCTCTGTTTATGTTTGGTTGTCGATCATCAAAGGCTCATCATCTGCTATATCAGTCACTTGAACATCTTCTGCTTTAGCCTCCATGTGCTCTACCTATTTATTGATGGAAATATCCTGTAATGTAATTTTCTTCTTTTTATACCATAGCTTCAGGAGTTTCTTCTGTACATTAATATTCATAGTACTTAGGGATTCCATCCAAGGATATCCCAAAACAAAATCCATATTATCCATCTCTGAAGCATTAAAATCACCATGCAACACATATTTATCCATAGAAATCTTCAAATCCTTGTACACTTGAACATCCTCATCATCCACCTGTCTGTTTTCAATGTGTTTGGCTGGAACTTACAATTTTTTTGCCAAATTAACATTGATAAAATTATGCTTGCAACTAGGATTTATAGACACAACGATCTTCTCCTTCTGAATCAACCCATGAACTTGTAATAAGGATATACCAGTAGGAATTAGACCCACATGTTTCTCATCTTGTTTTCTGGCATGAGACCATCTGTCTAAAAGAAATTTCTCAAATTCTTCATCGGGCAGGTCGAGACACTTATTTTGGTTAAGTAATCCCCACCATGTGGCTGCCTCATCTTCAAAATGACCCAATGCCAAATATTTCCAATTGTTTTTCCATAATGATTTCGATTTTTTTATGCATTCTTCAATAGTAAGACCATTATCTTTTCCTGTAAAAACGCTACGCGCCATGAAGAGGGTTTTGAAAAAAAACTTGGCGAAAATTTGAAATTGTCATAGTTTCGTCAATATTGCTCAGAATCTCTATTATAACCTGTTTTTGGAAATGTAACAACCATTCTACATCTTCCCATGTGATAGAAATCTTGATCCAGGCACTAGAATTCTAGATCTGTGCTGCTACTCTCCCGCCGTCACCCAAAATTTCTGAAAAAAGTGCTGATTTTAAATCAGCGATATCTCCCTCATCCGAACTCCGATTCGACTGATTGTTTTTTTGAAATTAGGTGTTGTTTCAAAAAGATTCCAGATATACAATTAGATCTTGTAGATCTTGCACCAGGACGTCTATATCTGTGCCGCAAATTCGCTGCCCCGAAAAATTGTCTACAACCCTACTAATTTTTAGATCAGCGATATCTCCTTCATCCGGACTCCGATTTGACCGATTTTTTTTTTAAATCGGCTATTTTTTCACAAAGAATACAGATCTGCAATCATATTTTGCAGATCTTGAATCAAAACGTACAAATTTGATCTGCAAACTCGCTGCCCTTAAAATCCTGCAAAAAGTAAAAAAAAAATCTCCACTTTTGTGCCCAAGAAAGTGCTCTGATACCACTTGTTGTATATCTGATCCAAAAGTATAAGATAATAGAAATAACCCAAGAATAACAAGATAGAAATAGAAGAAATTCTTCTTTATTATCAAACCCTTATGGTAGAGCAACACCATACATTCACTCCTTAAGGAAGGAGAACACTCCACAAGCCATATGCCTGTTCATACAAGAATACTTCTCTTCATATCTCCCCATGTGGAGTCTCTAGCCTCTATATAGGCCTCATACATACAATACCATGCATCATTACCATGGTTTCCTCATACCATCAACTAATACCATAGGCCCCTTACGTTATTATTAACTACTTGTGGTCCCTTACATGACATGGGTTAACCACCTTATTTATTACTATGGCCCATCCCATTATTACATTATTACTTTGGGTACCTCCCTCGGTACCCGATATTACCCCCCTAGGTATATAACAGAGATCGACAATCCTTGACACACAGGGCTGATGCGATAGTGATATTTGATGTAATTGGGACTGTCTAATTAGGGATCAGATTAACGATCCAGATTAAATCGATGATCGGTGATGGACAATCCCCGATAGCAGGCCTATATGATTTACAATTGCGATTAGTGATAAGGGCTAGACCCGATGGGATTATGGACCTGATTGCATAAATTTTAAGTTCAGAAACACGAGATTTCTTTGTATTTCGTGTGTATTGGGCTTTTAGATCATTTTGTCATGCGATAGAAAATTGCGATAAAATGGCAGACACAATGGGTTTATAGGGGTGATTTAATGGAATTTCAAGTCCAAATTTCATGCCCGATAGTGTTTTCCTATTTATTCCCGGTAGAATGCTTTGTATTGGGATTTTGTCCCATTTTCACATTTTTTCCTGGAAAAAGGCCTTAAATCCCTTGTAACGGCCCTTGATTCTCGTGCCACGCTGCAAGTAGGCATTTTTGGAAGACATAGATGCGTTTAAAGCCACAAAGCTGTACAACCAGATGGCTAGTCGAACAGACAATGCGTAGAGAAGCCGCAGAGCCGCAGAGGGATGATTATATGCAGAGAAACGGTTGGGGGAAGTGGAAGAGATGAAAAAGTACCTCAAAGGAGATAGAGAGCATGATTGAGGGAATAAGCTAATAAACGTAGGCAGCACAAACAACTAAGAGAGTTTTTGGAGTCACTTGGAGGTCAAGTGAACCAGAGAGCACGATTGACAAGCAGCAAAGCTGCAAAAGGTCGCTGGGAGGTCTAGTGAACCACTGATGCATGCAAAGGCTGAGAGAGAGCTCAGAGAAGCCAGAGACAAGAGCCAAGAGCCAGAGCCAGAGCCATGAGCCAGACCCACAAGCTAGAGCCAAGAGCTAAAGCGCAGAGCCAGAAAGCCGAGAGCTTTAGAGCCAGGGAGAATATGGTGTTTAAAACCATTGTGTTCTATGTAAACCAATGGAGTTGAGTGAGGAGCTTGTAAAAGGATTGTTGCCATAATCCCAGAGAGCCTGGTCGAGTTGACCAGAGCTCACAAAGACGTAGGCCAAGATCTTTGGGTGAAATCCTAACTAAATTGATGCCTTATGTGTTTGTTATTTACTGCACTATTTTACTGTTATATGCATGTTATATCAGCATAAACAACAGAATTTTAAAGCACAAAAATAGTCAAAATAAACACCAGCATACACCTTATTTTCAAGCACATTATTTATTCTGCATTGGTTAATCATAATATCTTGGGAATATTTAAGCTTTGGAAGTGGGAGAGGTTCTTGTAAGTTCACAAGAAGCCTTTAGCGCTCCATTTTCAGATCAGCAAATAACATGCATGAAACTTCCTAACAAATTATGGGCTGTTGTGGGTATGGGGAAAAATATGGAGGGGTAAATTGGATTCCCATAGCTGAATGTCATCGAATTTGTCTATGTATTTTTCCTCGAGCCAGCAATAAATCTCAAAAAGGTCAAAGTCGAAGAGAGTGTCATGGAGTTTATGGTCTCTATCAGCTAAATGGATATGGTGAAAATCAATGGGAGGATAGATAAGAGGATTGACAGGTTCTTCTGGTCCCTTGTCCTTTGGAGGCATATTTGGATCAGGTTGAGGAAAGTAGTGAAAACTGGATCAAAGGCTTCAATACACAAAGGGGACTTAGGATTTGAGGACAAAAATAGAGGTAATATGCTGAAAAGGAGGGAGCAAAAGTGTCGCTAGCAGGTGAAAATGTCGAAGTTTGGTCTAGAAAACCTGTATCAAAGCAATAATAGTGGCAGTGTATGAATTTAATAACCAGTTAATGAGTGAAAGGGAGAATTATATAACAGTCAGGTTTTTCCATTGAGGGTGTCGTAGGTTCATTGGATTAATGACTAAACCATTTAATTATTTAACGACTTAGTTTTGGAGGGAGAAAATGTGATTGGCGGAATCAACGGGAAAATGACGTGGCAGAAGGTGAGTGGCAGAAGTGCAATGGGTAGAAGAGTGGTATCGGGAGGCAGAGAAACTGCTTTTCGGAGGGGGGGAGGCAGTTAACAGTTTCACTCGAGGGGGGTTCGAAATGTTGTAGTGTTGACACGTTTGGGCGGGCATGGTTTCGAATACCGCCCATTTCAGAACACCCCCCTCCCCTCCCCCCCCCCCCACCACCGATGAAAGTTTAAGATGGTGAGGGGGGGACAAAATGTTGTGTGGGCCGTTAGATCTTGGGAGATGGGTGCAGATGAGGTGAGAGGTGGTGGAATGTTAATGTGAGGTGACGGGTTGCTCGATGGGGTCAGGAGAAAATAATTTAATGCATAGTGGGGAATATTTGGAGTATATGGTGGGGTAATAAAACTTAGGAATAGGGAATTGGACAAAAATATGAGCAGGAGGTGAATTTTGGTATTAGAACTTAGGAATAGGGATTAATACACCAAAATTATTTGATATATTAATATTTAGAGTACAACTTTAATCCTTTGTCTTATTCACGTGAAAATAATACTTGACAATTGGCTCTAGGATAAAATCTTCATGTTTTTTCTCTAACCACCATAGTGCTTCTACCTACACTTTTGCATTCCATTCTTTTTCTAAGCTAACATTTTCTCTTCTTTCTTTGCAGTGTGCACTTAAGCTCGCAGGCCCAAATCATTTTTCGTTTATGTACATCTACCTTATCCTATTACTTATTTCACCATTGAGTCAAATTTATTTGTTGAGCCAATGTTATTTCTACCTAGGTACCGATTTACCAAGTTTAAATTATTTGTTAAACCTTCATTCACTAATCTATTTAACGTAAATTTAAATGAGTTTAGTCATGATTAAACTGTATGACATACACAGAATTTCAACCATTTTGGCATTCAAGAACAATTTTCACACAATCCTTATTTGAAAATGGAATAAAATATCTAACTTATCAGTAGTGGCACTTGGACTTGCAGCACTTTCAGTCTTATTTTCTATTTTTATTTTGTGGGGTTCATATTTCCTTTTTTTCTCTTATTTATTTTTCTAGCACACCTTCTTTTCATTTTCGTTTTTCTATTTTTGGAAATCATTTGAATATTGAAATTTATGTACAATATGAAATCACAAATACAGAATACCCAATCACCTTGAGATCCTATAATTTATAGGACCCTTTCATATTGATATGAATGCCTATAAAACATTAAATTGTCCTAACATTTTAAATCTTCTTTATTTTTCATCCATATCCTAACTTAACATTTTAAAATTATTTTTGACTAGTATACTAACTTATCAAAACCAAATTATGTTACAACGTCATATCTAGTTGGGGACTGCTTCTCCCTGTGGGATGCAGCAAACAAGCAGTTCCAAGTGCCTTCTCCTCGAGCTATGAAGTCTTTGCTGAAACAGATACTCACTTGAAATTTTTCAAAAATGAAATGAACTCTCCAGATATTTATAGATCGTGAATGAATGGATGAAAAAATAATAATGAATGCAATGTTTCAAGTATTTACCATTGACTGGCAATGAGGAATACTCTCATTCCAAATTTTGTAGGATGAATGTATTGTTCCCTTTGAGTTCTGCAATGCTAAATGGACCAAACCAGAGGTTTTAAAATTTTTCATGATTGTCTTTATCTTCTTTCCTTGTATCCCATCTAAGCACTAGGTCACCTTTCTTGAAATTTCTTTCTCTAGCCTTTCTGTCAAACAGTTCTTTCATCTTATTTTGGTATTTCCTTAGCTTGTACTAAATTTCATCCGCCTTCATTCAACAAAATAATTTGATTAATCCTTCTTTATAAATCATCTTTTTATTCATAGGATTCCTGAAGGAATCTCATAACAGGTAAAGTTAAATGAGTAGGAAAAACCGCTTCCTTGCCATAAACGAATTGGAAAGGGGACTTGCGTGTTGATCTCTTAGGAGAAACTCTGTTTGCCCAAATTGCATAGATTAGGTGGTTGTCCCAACTCTTTTTATGGTCTTCAAGAGTCTTCTTAATGACCTTAACTAAGCTCTTGTTGGAATACTTTGCTAGCCCATTACCCTATGGATAGTATGGTGTAGAATGGTGTAATAGGATTGAATATTTTTGACAGAACTCAATAATTTTAACACTACTAAAAGTTGTTGCATTATCTGTAACAATATGTTGAGGAAATCCAAATATTGATAGGATATTTACTTCGAGGAATTTAATCACAACAATATCAATGGCATTTTTTAACAGGTATAGCTTCTACCCACTTGGTAGATGGATTTCCCCTATAAAGTCCAACCCCCATTGTAGAAAAGGAACATGAACCAATACTGGAACAAAAGGAAGTGCTGTCAGTTTCTGTTTTCGTGCAAATAATTGGCATGGTATGCAACTTCTTACTCTTGATCCAACTTCTTTAAAAAGTGTGGGCTAGTAAAACCTGAAATAGGCATAGTGTCCACCACAAAACCCTGCATGGAATTGATCTATAATTCCCTCTCTTTCACTTTCAGCTAAAAAAAAAGAGAAGGATATTAAGAGGGTCTTTCCAGTATAGATTAACATTGATAATGCAATATTTTATTGCTTTAAGCTTCAGGGCTTTGCACTGCTTCAAGTTAAGATCAACTAGACATTGAAAATCCCTAAGAAATTGCACAATATCAGAGTACCAATCATAGATTAGATATTTCTAATCTATGTGAATAAGAATGGATTGATCTGAAGAAAGAGGTTCTTGTGGGTTCTCCCCTTCTATAAGAGGAGGAGGTTCTTGTGGATTCTCCGTTGATATTAAGGAAGGCTGTTGTGGATTCTTCCCAGCTGAAATTTTAGAAGCTAGATTTATCCCCAATACTTTGTAGTTGGATTCAGCTAACAAATTGGCTAGGCCTTGGCCTTTTACTAGCTTTTTTATCTTAATTTCAAGGTGAAATTCAAGGATTTTACCAATCCATCTCCCTCTTCTTCCATCATTATCAGGCTAAGTCAAAATAGATTCAGCAACATGATTAGGGACATGAGTTGTAACCTGTGAATGTAGGACATAGGTTCTAAAGGCTTTGAGGGCTTGAATTAAGGCATAAGATTTTTTTTCAATAATATCATACCTAAGTTTAGCATCCCTCATAACTTTGGAAATGAAGGCTATAGGCTAGTCATCACCATTTGTGTTCTTCTGTAAAAGTACATCAACTAACGTTGTCTCATATGCAAAACAAAATATGCTAAAAGGTGAAGAATAATCAGGGATAGCTAATGTAGGGACCTCATATATAGCCTTTTTGATCTAATCAAAAGTATATCTAGCATAAACTATCCATTTCACTTCATTGTTTTTCTTTAACATATCAGTTATATCCTTAAGTATCTCTGCATAATTAGGGATGAACCTTCTGAGAAAATTAATCTTTCCAAGGAAGGTTTGTATCTCTTTCCTATTCCTTGGTAGAGATAGGGTCTAAATAGTTGAAACTCTCTTTGGGTCAATTATAACTCCCTCCTTGGAGGTTATATGCCCTAATAATTTCCCTTCCTTTACAACAAATAAAGATTTCTTCGGATTGATGGATATTCCAAATTTCCTGCACCTATCAAAAACCTTGCTCAAGTGTTTTAAATGATTTTCATCAGAATTAGATAAAAGAGTTAAATCATCTAAATAAATGACAATAAATTCATATTACCTACAAATGTTAGATCCATGGCTCTCTAGAAAGTGGCTCCAACATTGGTTAACCGAAATGGCATTCTAGCATACATATTTGTACCCCAAGGAGTGGTGAAAGTAGTTTTGTCTCAGTCATCTTGACCTACCATGATTTGGTTGTAAGGAGAAAATCCATCTAGCATAGAAATCCTATTTTCACCTAAAACTTTCTGAAGTAGATGATCCATTTTGGGCAATGAATAGTTATCCTTTAAAGATGATTTGTTCAGATTTCAGAAGTCTACACATAGCCTAATTTCACCATTTTTCTTTCTAATGGGAACTAGGTTGGCTACCTAATCATAATACCTTAAAGGTACTATGATATGAGCATCAAGTAGCTTTTTAAGTTCTTTCTCAATGGCTGGAAGTAGTATGAGCTTGATTCTTCTTAGTTTTTGTTGAAAGGGCTTTTCTTTTGGTTTCAAAGGAATCTTATGCTCAATCAAAGATGTATCATAAGTTTTTAACTCATTATAAGACCAGGCAAAAACATATTTGTAATTCCTAAGAAGATTCAAGTATTTTATTTTTACATCCAAAGGCAAGGTTGATGACAATTTAACATTTCTCACATCATTCAAAGTCCCAATATTGCATTCTTCAATTTCTTCTTCAGGTGAGTTAAACAAGGGGTTTTTAGAGACGTCATTATTATCAAATAGTTTTTCCAATGGAACTAATCCTTTAGGAATAAAATTATTAGATAATTGGATGATATCATGATCAAGAATTTTAGGGCTGACTGAAGTTTCTGGATTTTGATGATTTGATTCTTGAACATCTTTTTGATCTTCTTCAATTTGCATATTTGAGAATTCATCAAGGACTTGAAGGAAAGATTTTAATTGTTCATCATCTTCAAAAATATGTGAGTGTTTACGGTTATCAGGAATTGATGGTCTATACTTGACTTGAATTTGGTACTCTAACAATACTGGCTTAGGGATTTTGAAAGATCTTACTTAGACAGCTAGTGAGTCAGCATGCATATTTTCATATCTGGGAATAATAATTATGTTAAATCCTTGGAAGAAATTTTCAATTGTGTCCCAAGCTTCATTTCTATAGGCCCTGAGCCTTGGGTGTTTCGTTTGACACATATTTCTAACCATCTTCACTATAAGATTAGAATCAGAAAAAAAACTCAAGTTTTGAACCTTTAAACTCTTAGCTAGCTCAAGACCAAGAAGAAAAGCCTCATACTTGGCCACATTATTGGTGACCTCAAATTCAAGTTTACATGACTAAGTTATGTTTTATTTATTTGGTGAAATTAAAACAATTCATGCTCCTGCTCCTTCTTTTCAGCAATAACCATCAAAATAAAGTTTCCAAATATCTGATTCTACAATTTCAGGTTTGGAAACTATATTTTCAATGGCAATTTGAGTGTTTGATGAATTTTGTGAAGATAACGGAAAGAAGCCAAAATCTTTATCTACTGCATAGATAGGGTGGTTTTTTGCTTGATCAGATCTACAAACAGTATGAAGGAATCTGACTTCCCTATATAACCTTAAATGTTCACCTCCATAGACTGGAATAGTAGCAAAATACATGTACATCTAAATTGATCCTCCAAGTTTAGCACAACATGATCTAGATAGGAGCATGCCAAACTTGGCAGGAATATCAGTGATAACTATGTCTAAAACTATACTCTTGACAAGTATTTGAGCTAAGGTCACAACTAGGTCTTTGATCAATCCTAGGCATGGTACTTTCTTTGAATCAAAGGAGTAAAGATCATGATAAGAAAGAGTAAATTGTAACTGAAGCTAGTCCATAATTACCTTTGGCATAAGGTTATGAGAATCTCTAGAGTCCAACATGCAGTTATACAAAAGAAAGTCACGAGCCTTTAAAGCTACATAAAATGGTGGAACAATTTCATCAATCATATTAGAACTAGGGCCAAACAATACTGAGGGCTTTTCATCTTGAAAACTAATAACATCTCCCTCGGTATCTACACTAGAGGACTATATCCATTTAGACACTTGATTTTTATAACCAGGGTTTTCGGAAAGTTCAGCGAAAGGTATAGGAATCTTAACCCTTTCCAATTCCTTTTCAATATTAAAAGTTGTCAAAATGGTCTTGTCAGATGAAAAGGTTTCAGTGGATGACTCTGTAGTCTAAGGTGTTGGAGTTTATGTTTGAATGGATTTTATTGCAGGTTTAATTATAGTGGTATATTTTGAAGGTTGAGCATCTCTTTCTTCTTGTTCAAAAGACTGAGGTGAAGATGAAGGAACTATTGCCATTTGTATTGTTGAAGAATCAATATTATTGATATCTTAAGTGAATAAAGGGCATGTATCCTATGGATGTTGATCATCAATCAAGAAATGTGGTTGAACATTTTGATCAGAACTTGGTCTCTGAGGAATCTGCAATTGAGGAGTTCTTCGGAATTGAGTTTGAGCTTAAGGTCTGATAGCAGTTTGCTGAGAAGTTCTAGGTTGTGTTTCAATTTTATAAATCCTATTAGAAAGGTTTCCAAGTAAAGATGTAATTTCATCAATTTTTGATCTTCAACTTTAGATTTGGAAGAAGATAAGTCATCAACCCTAGCTTTTAGTTTTTTTTCTTCTTTCTCTGCTTTAGCTTTAAGTTTGCCAGAAGCTGACCTATTAGCTTCTACCTCTATAGCATTTGTTTGCATGTATTCTAATGTATTAGAAAATCTTTCCCTTAGCATGACTGCAAAGTCATCTTCAAATGATTTGGAAAATCTAACCTTTGCAACTGCTACTGGTGGTTTACAATCAACGGGCATTTTATGATAGACTTTGTTAAATATTTTGATGAATTCAACAACTGGTTCACCAGTGATTCTCTTTGATTCTTCAAATTTAGTGAGAAAGAAAACAAGATCTTTCTTTACCCACCATTGGTTTTTAATGATAGTTGTGAGCTCATTCCATGTCCTAATAGAGCCATCTATAACTTTCCTAAACCAGTTCCTAACATTTCCTTCTAGGGATTGTACAAATAATCTCATATAAACATCTTCATATTCTATGTTCATATTGTCAGCAAAATCTAGCAAAAATGATACATGATCCTCTATTGATGGACCTGTTTTTCCATTAAATCTTGGTAGATGTTTTAGATATCCATCAGGAAAATTTACTAAGTTTGCAGGGAGAACTAGAGCAGCATACCTTGCTAGCACAATGGGTCGAAAAGCCATAATAGAAGGATGAGTCTGGGGTGACTGAGTGGATGATGATGAGGAAGAGGAAGATGATAGAGGTGAAGGGGATGAAGATGAATTGGTAGGGGTATTAGTATGTGAAGGAGAGAAAGAGGGAGGAGACCTCTTTGAGGATTTCAAAGGGGTTTTAATAACCAACTTTTGAACTCCTAGTAGAAAGTCTTCCTTATTAACAAACAAAGGATTTGAATAGATAGAAAATGTCTCTTGAAGATTACTAGAGGTTGATGGAATAAAATAAGGAGTTGGAGAAATGAAGTCTGTAGGCTTGAATTCAGGTAAATGTAAACCCAATTCTTCCTTAGATGAAGGTGATTTGATAGGAATGAATGGGACTTGATATGACTAAAGTGATTTTATTAAAAAGGCTGATAGAAGATCTACTCCTGTGGAATGGAGTTCAGAAACCCTAGGAGGTAATTCAGTCCAATCAGGATGGGATGGGACAAATGAAAAGGGATCTACAGATGAGATGTCTTCAGGGTGTAAAGTTGAACAAGAAGAAGAAGTTCTCAGTCTTCTCCTTAAAGAGGCTCCCCTAATAAGTCTTTTTGGATCTAGTAGAGGGTTAACAATCTCATAATTAGAACATGATCTAGTATTCTTAAAAGAAGCTAGCTGGGACCAGTGGAATCGACATGTGAAATATTTTGACCTATATCCTTACCCTTTACCCACCTTAAAGGAAAGGGAGAATCATTGCCCCAGGGAAAATTTAGTTTTCAATCCTTCGCTCCTCAGCAATAGCGCCAATATGATATTGTACTTTGAGATAACCTAGGGTCAATTATTTATGCCAAAGCATATATAATTTTTTGTTGTTTTGAGTCACTGGATGACCAGTGAACAATTTATAAATAGGTGCTTTAAAATTAGACATATTTTTGATAAAATGAAAGGTTGTTCTTTAACTGCACATGGTTAGTTTGATTTTAATGTGATGGAGAAGTAGAGTATGGAGAG
This sequence comes from Pinus taeda, assembly GCA_000404065.3. Lineage (NCBI taxonomy): Eukaryota > Viridiplantae > Streptophyta > Pinopsida > Pinales > Pinaceae > Pinus > Pinus taeda. Next base: position 36,169 of record APFE030888401.1, on the reverse strand, counting down.
GTATAATTGATTTTACATTCAAATTGAATATTTAACTATTTACAAGAATAAATAAAAAAAAGAGTGATTTCTTAATCAAAAAAATATAATTAAACTATTACAGATATATAGTGTAATTTATGTCCAAAGCGGAATTTACAATAACAAATAGTTTTGTAAATTAATCTCTTATTTAAATTACTACTTCACGGAGGATTCAAAATGAAACTAATACTCAATTAAATTTTAAATCGGATGATTGCAAAAGAATAAATTTATATGAAGAAAACATAATGAATAGATAAGATGGAATACAAGTCACTGAGAGACAGACCATATGAGGAAAATCTAGAATCTTTTATTATCTCAAAAATGCTCCATCTTAGTACAAATCTATTTGCTAACTTGTTCAAGGGTTCAACCCTTAATACTTTGACAAAATGAAGTATTTAAACAAAATTTACAAAATATTACAATTAACTCCTTAGTGACACAACATTCTATTATTGAATTTGAACTAATAGAAAAGAAATAATTCGATCAAAAGGAATGAATCTGGTGAAGCGATCTGGACATCTAGCCCTACTTTGGAGGAGAACAGTTGTTGATTAGCCACTATTCGAGTGCTTCAATGGTGAAACTAACCTGCCTTTTTAATCTTGGAATTCACACAACTTATCCCACCTCTTTTCATCTAGAATATCAATCTTTGTTACCATGCAATAGATCTCATCTACCCCATTATACTGAGTAAACCTGGGTTTTATTGCAAAAATGTGTTTGATCTCTTGTTGGATAAAACTTATGTTGTTGATAGCTTCATAAAAAACTCTCCTTGTCATAGTACCTTTGATGTGGAAAGACTGAGTTGTATCCTTTGCAATGTATTGAAGCTTCTTCTTGTAATCTTCCCTGGTCATCAATTTCTCATTGATCAAAAATAGAGAAGGTAGACCTTTCTTGTTCAATGCATCTATTCTAGTGAGAAACCTGTTAATTGCTACCTCCATAGTGTGACATTTCTCTGTCAGTTGTACAACCAAGTTATTCTTTGTTAGAACTTTCTTTATTTCCAATATGGTTTATACTCTGTCATCTACTCCTAGATCATGCAGCTCATATCTATTTTTGGAATTGAAGAACTTTACGATGCTATTCGTTGTAGCAGGCATTTCTCCCAGTTCAGCATTGATAGTGGAAATGGTTTGCTTGGCTTTCTCCATAAATTCCTTCTGCTCAAATAAAATCTGGATACATGGCCAGATTTCATCTATTTATTCAATGATATTGTTCCGTATGATTTCTTTAACATGGGCCAGTGTGTAGCCAATAGAGGACTCAACTGTTGACTTACTCCATACCTCTATCTGATTTTGAGCTCTTTGTAGCTCTACTGCATGAAAAGTATCAGTCTTTGTTTGCTGATCTTGTAGAAGATTGATTTGAGCCTACAATATTTTGATCTCTTCAGTCTTGAGAGACATGTTCTATACTGCATTTTCCAACTAATCTGCTGCATCCCCTATGCTTATTGTAGAAGATGTGGCTGTAGGAATGGTTGTGATAGGGAGTGCTTCCAAAGGGACAACAACCATTTTGGTAGCTTGCTCCTTTTCTTTAATCATCTTTTCCATCTTTGTCTCCATTGCTTCAACTGTGCACTCTTCTCCATGATGAGCTTCATCATGTCTGCCTTTTGTGTCTCTTTTTCTTCAATATTGGGCCACAGGATCTTCTGTTGTTGGCAATTTCAACCACTTCCTTAATGTTGCTATGTCTAAATTATTTTTCTTTACAAGCCTTTTTGCAACATTGATCTTTATAGGGTCATAACCCACTTTGATCACCAAGTCATCCATAGTTTTGATCCTGGTGTCTTTGGCAAGTGCAGAGAGCTTTTCCATCTTTAGTTGTGATTGAACATTGGCTAATGTAGCCTGCAGTTTATACAAACCCATAACAATGTTAGTGATAGTGGAAAAAATAATTTCCCCAGTTTGCTTGTGCATCTCCATTTGGTCAATGGCATTTATGTATTTTACATCAAACTCAAATGATGTCTTCTTATAGTCTAATGCTGCCTTGGGCTAAGGAACTTGTGCTTGGGGGAATGGCATTTGCATTTTAGCTTTCTGAGAATCAAAGGCTGAGAGCATCCTATTTTAAGATCCAGAAGTCTGCTTCCAGAACTAATTTTAGGTGTTAATCTTCAAGGCCTCATTCCTTACTTTTTTCTCCTTAAAAATGTCCATTATACTTTTCTCTGTCTCCCCTGTAGTAGATGTGTTGGTCTAGATTTGTTGTTGATCTTGTGAAGTCATGGAGGTAGTCAGAGACAGTGTGGTCTGATCACCCACTAATGAGGAAATAAGTGGCTCATTAGTGGTGATAATGTTCTCCTTCTCTGAATCCTTGCTGAGGCTTAGTTTGGAACTAAGCTTGGCCTTCTTCTTATACATAATTTTGAATCCTTCACTGAAAATTTTAGTCCCTAAAGGGGAAACTTCTCTACTTCTATTAACTATTTTATCTACATGGTTGGAGTTTGTACTGTGGAGGATGATACTAGTTTCTCTTCTACCTTTTGTGTGGTGTTCTCAGCCCATTCTAGTTGGTTTTTATACTTCTCTATCTCTGGTCTGGATGTGTGAAAAAAGGCAATGGATTTGTTTTCCATTCTTAATTTAGAAATGACCCCCAATGGATCATATGACCAAGTGAAACTAAGGCTAAACTGCATTTCTTTTAGTAGCTTATCTTCTTCTTCCCCTGTTTCCCTATTGTTGCAAATGAAAGGCCCTATCTGTTTTTTAATTTTGAATTGGGACTTCTTCTTGGCAGCTACAAAGTGGATCTCATCCATATTATGCATATGTCTTATGTACTCTAGAGAAAAAAATCCTCATTGGGAGGAATTTAGGCAGCTTGTAAGGGGCAATCTCACACCCAAATATTCTCAATTCTGTATAATTCTGATAGAGGTACCAATCCCCTATCTGAACTTGGTGTGATAGCGGCAACACCTTTCTAATTTCCTCATTGATCCTTAGTTCTGTCCTGTTCCTTAAGAGACTGATTGTTGGATGCAGAAACATCTCTACGAACTATTTGTATGTGTATTCATTTCGTTCCTTCATAACCAGAATAATCCAAGAGATGACTGACTGCTGGTTCCCTTCTACATCCAGATTTTGTAAAGGAAGCTTGATGTTGTTTCCCTAAAAATATCAGAACATATGGACTAACACAGAAGCATACTTGAACACCTTCTTAGTGTCGAATTTGATAAACTTCTCATGAATTGAATCTGCAAGAAATTGGCTAAAGTTAAACATGATGGAGGGCTTAGAATCAACAGAGAAAATGGACAGAATTCCTATGATGGCTTCGTCTACCCACTAATATGAGTAGTAGCCAACGAGGCAAGAGATAACTATGATAATTTTCTTGGCTCTCTCAAGGAAAATACAGGAGGGATAGGGAGGATTTTTCTTTGGCAATGGGGCATCTTTTGTCCAGAAAAGTTCAAGGGTTTTGGCCCTCTTGGCAAAGTCTAATTTCTGGTACAATTCAACAAGATTTTCATAGGAAAAGTAGGTGACATTCTCGACTGTAGGGGCTTGCATCATCTAGTCTATGGCTCAAAGAGTAATAGTAAACAAAATTTCTCCAATGGGGCAATAATGGCTCTTTGGCTTGGCAAATAACATGCATGATACTTCCTAACAAATTCTGGGGTGTTGTTCATACAGGGAAAAATGTAGTGGGGTAAATTGTATTCCCACAATAGAATGTCATCATATTTGTCTATGTATTTGTCCTCGAGCCAACAATGCATCACAAAAAGGTCAAATTTGCATAGTTTCATGGATTTTATGGTCTTTTTCAGCAAAAGGGATGTGATGAAAATCAATGGAAGAATAGATTAGAGGATTGACCGGTACTTTTGGTCCCTTGTCCTTTGGAGGCATCTTTGGATAAGGCTAAGGACAATAGTGAAAACTAGATCACAGGCTTCAATACACAGAGGGGACTTATGATTTGAGGACAAGAACAGAGGTAATAGGCTGAAAATGAGTGAGCGGACAATTCTCTAGCGGGTGAAAATTTCAGAGTTTGGTCCAACAAACCTGTAACAGAGTAATAACAATGGTGGTGTATGAAGTTAGTAATCGTTAATGAGCAAAAGGGAGAATTATTAAAAATTTGGTTTTTCCGTTAAGGGTTGTGCAGGTTCGTTGGATTAGCGACTTAATCATTTAATTATTTAACGGCTTAGTTTTGGAGGGAGCGGATGTGATTAGCAGAATCAATGGGAAAATGATGTGGCGGAAGGTGAGTGGCAGGAGTGCAACGGGTAGAAGAGTGGTATCAAGAGGCAAATAAACTTCTTTTTGGAGGGGGGGCAAGTGGTTAATGGTTTCACCTGAGGGGGATCCGAAATGTTGTAGTGTTGACACAAAGGGGTGGGTGCGGTTTCGAATACTGCCCTTTTTGGACCCCCCGCCCCTAATGGTAAAGTTCGGATGGTGAGGGGGGGCTGAAATGTTGTGTGGGCTGTTAGATCTTGGGAGATGGAAGCAGATGAGGTGAGAGGCGACAGAGTGTTAATGTGAGGTGACGCGTTTCTCAGTGGGGTTGGGAGAAAATAATTTAATGCATAGTGGGGAATATTTGGAGTATATGGCAGGGTAATAAAACTTAGGAATAGGGAAGTGGAAAAAAATATGAGCGGGAGGTGAGTTTGGGTATTAGAACTTAGGAATAGGGATTAATACACCAAAATTATTTTATTTATTAATATTTAGATTACAACTTTAATCCTTTGTCTTCTACACATGAAAATAATACTTGACATTTGACTTTAGGATAAATCTTCATTTTTTCTCTCTAACAACCATAGTTCTTCTACCTATCCTTTTGCATTCCATTCTTTTTCTAAGCTAACATTTTCTCTTCTTTCTTTGCAGGGTGCACTTAATCTAGCAAACCCAAATCATTTTTCTTTTATGTACATCTACCTTATCCTATCACTTATTTCACCATTGACTTGGATTAAACTATTGAGTCAATGTTATTTCTTCCTAGCTACTGATTTACCAAGTTTAAACTATTTGGTAAACCTTCATTCACTAATATATTTAATAGAAATTTAAATGAGTTCATTCATGATTAAACTGTATGACCAAAAAAAAAATTGGTCATTGTGGCATTCAAGAACAAATTGGAAACAATCCTTACTTGAAAATGGAATAAATTGTCTAACTTATCAGTAGTGGCACTTGGACTTGCATCACTTTCAGTCTTATTTTCTATTTTTCTTTTGTGGGCTTCATATTTCCTTTTCTTTTTCTTATTTATTTTTCTAACATACCCTCGTTTCATTTTCTTTTTTCTATTTTTTAGAAATCATTTGAATATTGAAATTTATGTACAATATGAAATTAAATATACAGAATACTCAATCACCTTGAGATCCTATAATTTATAGGACCCTTTTCATATTGATATGGATGCCTATAAAACATTAAATTGTCCTAACATTTTAAATCTTCTTTTTTTTGCACACATATCCTAAATTAACATTTTAAAATTATTTTTGAATAATAGACTAACTTATCAAAACCAAATTATGTTACAACACACCTATCAAATCTAAATATTTATGTTTAGTAATTTATTTTTACGCATAATCTTTTTAATATTTATTTTTACTGTATACTTTTACTAATAAAAATATTTAATTTTACTATATACTTTTTTGATAAAATGTGAAGACAATAAATAAGTCATTCCATATATTATATTATATATTTTTAATTTAAATTTTAACAAATAAGATATTAATTTAATATAAAATAAATAACATATTCTTAGTTGCAATATTCATTTGAATTAATTTATTTGCATAAACTATTTGGATTTCTTTCTAAATATAATTTATTTATTTAGACAATGTTTATTTATAATTAATTAATTTATTTATGGTTATTTCCTCTCCATTATTATGCATTATTTTATCTCTAAGGTCCTTAATTTCTAATATACATCCCCTCTCTTATTTTGGTAGACTACTTTATCCACAACCTTATCCATTAACTTACCAAGCTTATCCTTTGACTTTGAGGTGTTTCTTGCTATATTTGATTTAATTAGACACTAGTTTCTCTCAAGGAGGGTTATTTAAGTGTATTCGTGTCAGCATAATACACGCAAAAGTTTGTGAGTAATTCAAATTGATCTCTTTATAGCTACTTCGAAATTTTTTGGGTAGAGGGTTGGGAGCGGGAGGATAGAGGGCTGGGAGCGGGAAGCTGATAGCGATGGCTCTGCAGAATGACGGCGAGTATGGCTCACCAGGTGTGGAGGCAGCTCTGAGCAGCAGATGGCAGGTACAAGGGATCCCACGTAGAAGGGTCCCAAGGCTACAGGCATACCTTCCTTACCTTGCTCTCTCTTGACCTACGAGTTTTTACTGTGTATTACATCATCGTTTTACCCTTTCTACACCTCCTCTGTTTAGGGTTGTTGTCCCTCTTGTTTTTACCTTTCCAGCCTTGACAGTTATAGGCAGTTGGTGCTTGGTCCCCCTGACAACAATGGACCTCGATATGGTCGACTACTCGGAGGACCTGTTGCCGGAAGGATCTGTCTGGTCATCACCGCATCCTCCAAAGGTCGACTACATTCTGTTTAGCAGGGATCTAAATGAGGCCATAGCTAACCTGTCTCTGATCATTGAGCCATTTAAACATCTGGTCATCCTGTCGGATGTGCCCCCTACCTGGCCGTCCCTCTCTACCCTGCCAGCTTCCCCGTCCTTGTTAGGGTTTGTTACAGATTGTTTAAACCCTAACCTCCTGGAGTCTTGGGCTGACCCTCCTTATGTCCCCATCCCTTGTCGGCCCTCCTCTTTACTGCGATGCTCGTCTACTCCCCTACATATAGTGCCTCCAACCTCATCTCTCAGCCCTAATCCCCTCCCTAGAAACCCTAGCAGTCCCCTGGATCTCTTTGGCGTCCCTAACCCTCCCCCTCCCCTCGGCTCTGAGACACAATTTGGTCCTGAAGCTAACATTGATGTAAGGGTTCCAATACTGGAGGAAGCGAGGCCCAAGAAAAAGGCTAAGTGCTTCAGATCGAAGATAGACGATGTTTTCCTTAGGCTGGAGGAAGACATTCAGTTGGGAGAATCCATGGACATTGCGGACAGGGTCCTGGTTAGCAAGATTCGTGGTCGAAATTATACTGTAGAAAGACTCAAGGCTTGGATGTCCGAGGTTTGGGGCCACCAACTTGCAAACTTGCCCACCGTGCAGACATTCGTGTGGGGCTAGTTCGCCTTCAGGTTTGCACGGCCGGATCACACGAATTGGATGTTATCCTCCTACTGGCATTTTGACCAAGCCGTAGTACATCTGAAGTGATGGTCGCCTCTATTCGATATGGACTCTGAACAGCCAGGGATTGGACCTATCTGGACTAAGCTGCCAGGTCTCCGCCCTCATTTTTAGTCGGATGAGATTTTTAAGAGAATAGGGAATTCGCTTGGTACATACAAGGGCTCGAACAAATCTTACCTCGTCATGGGAAAGATGGCATATGCTCGCATCCTGGTTCATATGGACACACGAGGGGGAATACAAGAGTTCGTCACCATAGAGTGGAGTAACTTCACCAGAAATAAAATCTTGGATTATGAAGGTGTACCCTACAGGTGCTATCGTTTCCATAAGGTCGGCCATGTATTCAAGGACTGTTCCCTCAACACCAATCAGGCTCTAAGGCCAAGGGAAACCAAGCAACAAAATGAGCCACCTTCGGAGCCGGTTCGATAAGCACAAAAAATAGTGTAACAGCCGGACCTCAGAGCAACTGAGGCAATTGAAGACATAGATCTGGGACCCAGAAAGAAATAGGGGAAAGCTCCACTCAGGCCACCCTCTCCGCCGCTGATGAGAGCTCAGGTGGCTTCACGAGAGACTTTTTCTATGGGTATGACTCTCTCTAACTCCCCTTCTGGTATTTCTTCTTGTGGAAATCATAATGCATCTGCATTGCATTCACTTGGCTTTTCTTCCCTCCCTGTCAGTGGCATGATGGCTCCCCTATCTCCTCCCTCGTACTCCTCCCTGCCCCCCTCCCCTTCTTTGTTTCCCCTTCCCAATATCTCATGCCCTATTTAGACACCTTGCCTCGTTAATCCTCCCCCCTACCTTCCCTCCTGGAGACACTCACTCTATCCGCTTTGCCGCCTTCCTCTTGTACGGACCACCGCTATCCCACACGATCAAAATCGCGAGCACTTGGTATGGATGCAGTGGGTTTCGGGGCCATCCCCTTCCCTCTTCTCCCTAAGCTGCTGTGTGGTCGACCTTCCAAGCTCACCTGGGCTAAACACCGGGCAAGAGAAGAAGTCATTTCAGGTAGACAATCCTTAATCCCTTGGGGTCAGAGAAAAGGATACCCCATCCTCCCTCCTTCCATGAAAATCCTTTCCTTCAATTGTAGGGGGTTGTCTAGCCCCGAGAGAAAACTAATCCTGAGAGGACTACTCTCTATTGAGCTTGTGGACATTATATTCCTTCAAGAAACTCTTGGATCTGCAAGTTCCATTACACCTCTCCTAGAATCTTGGCTCTTGCACTAGTCCTTTCATTCCCTTGATGCAATAGGTAGATCAGGGGGGATATCTTTAGGTGTCTACACCCGCACTATACAACTATTAAATGTTTGGGGAGGGATAGGATACGTGGGTGTAGACATATACTCATCGACCCTGGAGACTTGTCTCAGGCTCTTCAACATTTACGGGCCTTGCCATGACCGGGAAGGGTTTTGGAGGAAACTTCTCACCTCCTCCACCCTGCAAGGAGACAACATCATACTTGGAGGGGATCTAAAATTCTCTTTGGGATTCGCAGAGTCCTGAGGCCACAATGCACAAATGGACTCCGTGTTGACATTCTTCGAGAACTTACTGGAATCCCATAATCTTATTGACATTCCTACTGCTAAGATCCGGCCCACTTGGAGGAAAAACAAAACTGGAGAGGCCAGTTTGGCCAGAAGATTAGACTTCTTTCTCATCCGAGAAGCTCTGGTTAACAGAGGCCATCACATTTGACAGTGGGTAGGATCTAGGGGAATCTCAAACCACAAGACTATATATCTGGAATTACAAAATGGCTAGCACAAGCCAAAGGCTCCCTTTAAGTTCAACTCCTCATGGCTAAAGGATAACAGTTATTTGAAGGTAGTGAGAGACTATTGGAAGGCCTTATAGTTGAAGGCTTCACATGAAACATGAACGCCCTGAAGGAGATTTCAAAAGATTGGTCCAGGAGGGAAAAATAATAGGATGAGCACCATCTCAATGTTGCAGAAGAAGAAATAGCCAAAATGGAGGAGGACTCAGAGGGGATATTAAGCTCACAATATCAAAAGGATAAATTGGCTGCCCTACTCCAAAAAAGGGCTCAAGTATTAAAAGACAAAGAGGAGACTTGGAGGCTTCGTACTGTTGGGTTGTGTTATATTCTTTCCACGACTAACCTACGTAGTGAACCGGGGGGCGGAGCCCCCCCTTCGTTGTGCCGACTGCGCAGCGGGGGGGTCACAGGGGGGCAGCAGCCCCCCCTATCCGGGGGGTTTGAGGGGGGCGAGCCCCCTCTATGGGTTCGGGCAGTGCATGCAAATTTTTTTTGGAACCTACTACCTAGTTGGGCACACAACCTATGGTTTTCTCGTCCCATGGTTTGGACGGAATGGTTGTCCGTCCATGGTATTGGATGCTTGGCATGTATAAATATGTATTGTAACATTGAAAGGAATATAATGAAAAATCAAGCTGGTAGTCTCGATTTTGAGATCCAATGGGAAATCTTTGTGTATATGTGTTTTATGTGTTATGCTCTCGCATTTTTATTTTTCCTGTGATTAAGAATTCATATGCAGGTAATTTTTGTATGGGGTTAAAACCTACACGTAGCCGAGCAATATGACTTAAAGCAGGAGATGAAAATACTAAGTTCTTCCACAGACATGCAAACGAGAGAAAGGCAAATAACACTATTTGGGAGCTTAAGGATGAGGACGGTACCCCTATTAATACCTTTTGAGGACTTGCATCCCTTACAAAAACTCACTTCCAAGGGATCTACAAGGAACCCATGTCTGCCAACCTGGCGGAGGTAATGCGTATTGTACAAATTTCCCTAGATTCGTGGATGAGGAAGCAGAGCAGGAGTTGACAAAGGAGGTGACTCTAGAGGAGGTGGAAGGTACCCTCAAATGGCTAAAAAAGGACAAGATCCCAGGACTAGACAGGTGGACAGTGGAGTTTTACACAACCTTCTTTGACATACTAGGAACTGATCTCCTGAAACTGATTGAAGAGTGTCAAATGAGGGGTAGAATGTGGGAGAGCTTCAACTCTAAATTTATAGCTCTTATCCCAAAATTTGATTACCCCTTGACCTTTGATGAATTCAGGTCCATCTCCCTGTGCAATTGCATATACAAGATCATAGCCAAGATTATTGCTAATCACCTCAAGCCCATCCTATCTGCCCATATATCCCTAGAAAAGTTTTCTTTCTTGCAGAACCGACAAATCCACGAGGCAGTGGGCACTGCATAGGAACTTCTCCACTCAATTCAGACCAAGAAGCTCAAAGGAATGATACTGAAAATTGATCTGTCCAAAGCATTTGATAGGGTAAACTGGCTCTATCTTCGTCTACTATTAACTCATCTTGGCTTTCCCTACTCTTTCATCAAATGGATCTTATGTTGCATCAAAAATGTATCCTTCAGTGTGATCATTAATGGATCAGCCTCCCCCTTCTTCCATGTAGAAAGAGGCCTAACGCAGGGATTCCCACTCTCTCCTCTACTATTCCTTCTCATCATGGAGTGCCTCAGCAAAACCATCGGAGAGGATTGCAGGCAAGGACAAATAAGGGGTATCAAGATTACAAATGACTACACCCTCACTCATTTACTTTTTGTGGATGATGTATTGATAATTCTAAATGGGGGCATCGGGGACATCACCTCTTTCCATCGTTCCCTTAGCACCTTCCTCAAAGCCATGGGCATGGTTTTGAACAAGGCTAAATTTATTATTAATTCTACTAGATGCTCCCCGCATGAGGACCAATATGCCCTCAGGAAAGTTAACTTTATTGAAGCACTTATTGAAGAAGGGTTGAGGTATCTTGGATATAAGCTAAAACCCCTTGGCTACAAAATTGCAGACTGGACGTGGCTCATAGCAAAAGTGGAGAAACGACTCAACATCTAGTACCACAAATATCTCTCCAGAGTGGGAAGGTTGGTCCTCATCAAGGCAGTTTTAGAAGCCACACCTGTTTACTGGATGACTTTGGCATGGATCCCAGAGGTATCTCGTCTTGCCTTCAAAACATCTGTTGTCGATTTCTATGGAAAGGGAATCAGCCAGGCAGAATTTTTGCATGGACTAACTGGGAGTCACTAGCCCTTCCTAAGAGCTGGGGAGGTTTGGGTATAAAGAGGCTGGAAACTTTCTCAAAAGCCTTGGCTACAAAGTTAGGGTGGCAACTGCTTAACACCAACAGTCTCTGGACGAAGGTAGTAGTATCCAAATAGATACATCCCTCAAGCGTACAAGCATGGATCAGGCAAGACACCAGGATGAGCAATATCTCCATCATATGGAAGGCAATCAATCATACTAAGGACCTCATTCGGGGTGGTCTCACATGGAGAACCAATGCAGGAACACAGATAATGATAGGCATGGACCCATGGGTGGGATGTGGTAATACACACAGGCTCTCAGAGGGCTTGAGAGAACATTTACAACAAAATGGCATATTGTACATCAATTAGATCGTAGAAGAGGAACATACTACCATCTTTCTACAAGCTTGAAAAACTGCAACAGACCTGAACATTCCCTGATGTTGGCAGCAGGAATGGCGCAAGTATACAAACGCATTGACAGAGGCTCATATCAGAATAATTAAAGGTGGAGATGAGCTCATCTAGGCACACGCAAAACATGGCACCTATTCTCCTAAGATAGGATGTCAAGTGTTGATGGAGAGACATAATCCATAGGACCTGGAGCTGTGGTGGAAGAAATTATGGAAGCTGAAGGCACCCCCTCGAACCAAACTGCTCATGTGATCTATACTTCGTAACAAAGTCCCGACAGGGGCCAATTTGATGAAAAGATCATTCTCAGGTCCTTTCTTGTGCCATATTTGCAAGAGCACAAATGAGGATACCAATCACCTCTCCCTCCACTGTGCATGTACACAAGATCTATGGAACAGTTTCCTCTATGTGTTAACCTCTGCTAAGAAATGGCAAGGCATTCACATCTCAGAAGCTTAGAATAGCTGGTGTTCCTCTTTCTCCATCAGACAAAAGAATATCCCTCTCCTCGTTAGTTGGGCCATTTGGATAGACAGGAACCAATATATATTCCATCAAAAACCTCCTCACTTGCCCTCCATCACCACTAGGTTGCTTGTTGACTATAGCTCCATCCCCGAAGAGGACGAACAACCATCCCATAGGAATATCACACCTGAAATAATTAATACAACTCACCCATGGGCTTACTTTGATGGATCAGCCTAGGAGGCTGGATGCGGAGGGGGGGCCATACTTCATCTATCTAAAACACATGTCTACAAAATACAGATGGGATTGGGAAGGGGCACAAACAATTTTACAAAGCTCACAGCATCCAAAAACCTTATAGTATTTTCATTGTCCAAAAGCTACCATAATCTGCAGTTATTTGGAGACTCAAAAATCATATTTCACTAGATAAACAAAACATCACAGTGTAATGCATACTCTCTTAAGCATATTTTGGAAGAAACTCTCACATTCATATCATTTTTTGATGTCTTCTCTTGCCATCACATTTACAGGGAACACAACATAGCCACTGACATCCTATCCTAGGAGGCTGCACACAGGGATGACACTATTGCACAAAAATTGTCACTTTGACTTTCTGCAATCAATATGAGTCTATCACCACTCATACATACCTCCTTTGCAAGGCTTAAACCTCAGTTCTTCATATCAAGCTTTGAAAATAAGAGAAAGTCCTTAAACATCTCTTGAACTATAGTTTCGCACTTTCTCTTAGCATTACCTATGGTACCGCACCCATTGGTCATGTCCCCTACACACTTGACTGCGCTGTCTCTGTGTTATGGGTGCGAACCCCTGTAAAAGTTAAAAAGGTGCAAGTACATTCTTAAAAACGCACTTTGAGTCATTTCTGGAAGCTTCTAGAAGGAATCTTTAGCTGGCAAGTTCACTCCTTGAGGGTTCATGCATCCCATTCCTTAAGGAGCTAACCCCTTGATGTGAGGAGCTTATCCCCTTGAAGGAGGACTCTATCCCTTCAATGGTGGACCCGTAACCTCCTTCCCTTGCACTATAAAATGAAGCATTGGGCTGGTTACTTGAGAGGTTGAAAGCTGAATATTTTTTAGGGTAAATGCTGCTGGAACTTAGTCTTCCTAATTGAGCTTTTGAGAGGAGAGATTACATACCTTTTGATCTCATTTGGAGAAGAGTGAGGCCTGTTAAAGTAGAGGAGATTCCTGTTTGGACCCTGGGAAGAGTTGTACAGCATCAAGGCACCAAGGTTGTAAATTTCTTCTATTCCAAAGTTAATACAATCAAGTTTATTTTTCTCAATAAGCTGTGTCTTATGGTTTATTTCATAGATTCCTTGATCATTATGATGAACATGATTTATTATATTAGCTATGCAGGTGTTCTTTGATGTGTGTTTGTTTGTGATTGTAGGTTATTAAAAGGAAACTCTTGAAGCTGTTGGAGAATGGCTGCCACAAACTAGCGTTGGACTTAAGGTAGGGTCAAAAACACCTCTTAGTTTTTATTAATGAATTGCAATATGTTTAGAGAAAAGTAGATTTGCTTGTCCTGCTTGTTGCTAGATATCAGTTGATACTAGGGAGATTGGTCTTGTCTGCAAGAATGATTTATCCGGCCAACAAATTGGCGACTCCACTGGGGACAGGATTTGATTGTTTAAATTTTCCTTTGTCTTTGACTTGAGAAAATTGTTTTTTTGTTTTTGGTTTTTGCTTGATGTGTGTGGAATTCGGTAGTTTTCAGATCCTGGATTGGTTTTTTGTTTTTTAGATATTTTTTCAAGGACCACACATTCTGTTTGTATTACAGTGCAGACCTCTCCACACTGTTTCTTTACTACACAGAGCGGTACCGCACCTAGTTTTACCAGAGGCCTACGGACGCTATCAAAATTTTTGAAAACCCTAAAATCTTTCCTCCAGTTTAGTTTAGGTTCTTTTTATTACTTTTAGTCTTTGCCCAGATCTGCATATATCCTGTCAAAAGTCTCTTGTGAGTAAGTTCCATTGGTGTTTTATTTCGGATGAATTTCTAAAAGTTTTTACATGCTTGGATTGGTCTTCGCTCGGTCTTTGTAGTGACTTAAAGCTTAGAAGCCTAAGAAACCTTAGATCACCCTGGAATCTTTTTTCTTCTTGATAATTCTGGCTAGTTTGTGAGATCTTCCTTTGGTAAGAAATACATTTCGTTTCTCTTTGCAAATCTTTGAACGAACTTGGTCATAAGTTGTGAATTTCATTTTTTATAAAGAAAACATAGCTGCGTGTTTTTGATTGATTTGTTTCTTTTTAATGAATTAATCCTTAGTTTGTTGAATAACTAAGTAAAAACGTCCTCAAAAACATTTGATGCTTTTGTTTCAATTAGTTTTTAGAAGTTAGATCTCAAGATTAGATTTTTCATAGTTTTGAGTGTGTTTTATTGAAATTTTAGTTTCTCTTTTGAAAAATTGTTTTCTGTAGTTTTGATTGTTTAAAAGAAAAGGGATTTATTTTGTGAGCATAATTAGTAGCTTCATTTTGAGTGCATTGAAAAAGACAAAAAGATTTTCTTTTCGGTTATATGTTGAAGGAAAGATTTTTTTTCCAAGAAATTGCATTCTCAACTCTTCCTTTAGCTAGAGATTCATTGAAAAGAAAAAGAATTGTTTATCATCTTAGGTGCATTTTTTAGTGTTTTTTGGAGTCGAGTCTTCACACCACAAAGTTTCATCTCCATACCTTTTGACTTAAGAAACAACCAATAAAAATAATGCTTAATTAAAATTCATCTAGCAATCTTTTTATTTCTAGGGCACTTATCACCAACATAGCTTAGGCTAGTGTCTTAGAGTAGGGAGTAATTAACTCTCGAAGGTAGTTAAAACAAACAAGTAGCTGTATCTTGCGGTAGGAAATAAATCCAATTGTAGTTGATATAATCTGGGAAGCTCCTCTTAAAGGATTCAATCACGAGATCATGTCCAAACCTTTGAGACAATCAAGTCTGTCTCATTGGGAAAGATAGAAGATTTGCGCGTATTAAAAATGGTAAACCTTGGATTAACCATTGTCAAGGAGCTTGGGGTCACTTGTTGGTAAATCTTGGATTAATCATGTTGAGAAGCCTTCAAGGGGATTGAGCTTTGCTACTCTGCCCTTGCGCATAGATCAGATCTAGACTGTTCCCCCAGTTGTATTTGTTACTGTTGGTAACCATAGTGACCATAATCTTAAGATTCTTTCCTAAGGTGACGGTGAAGGACGGGTCTCATTGTACCCGGAGTAGACATCGACTAGACTCACTTGGAATCTCTGGGGGATTATCTTCACTCGAGATGGTTTTGTGGAGAAACTTGTGCCAGTCTGTTTCATTAAGTAGGTTGTCGGGGTAACTGTTCCAACCGCCATTTCTGTATTGAATTTTGCGACGTTGGATTTCATCACCAACTAGTGTTTTCGGTATGGAAAGTTATTGTTTGTGTGTGGTTTGAACTCTTAGATTGTTAGGTGTGTGATTCAATTGTTTGGTTCTTCAGATACTTTAGGTAGTTTTATTGAGATTTTCTTTGTTTTCGTGTGAAGTAATTAATTAATTAATTGTGGTTGAATTACTGAGACAATCCCGTAGACTTCGGGGGCAGCCTCCCGAATATACACCAAGTCAGCTTGAAGGGCTAAGGGCTCTTGTCACACCTAGTGAAAGTAGATTTGGGTCACCAGAGGTCAGAGAATCATCTTTAATTATTCACCCTGATTACCAAGTTCCAGAAACAGAGTATATTTTGGAACCAATTTCATTTTCCGAATTTACTGGTAGTATTTCTTCTACTAGTGAATTAGTTGAGGAACCTGAAATTTCTGAACCTGAAACTGAACCTGCTGCTACTCCATCCTCAGGATTTGCTTCTCCAGTTTCTAGTGGTCCTGGTTCACCCAGGGTAGGAAGTGTCATTACCCAAAATCTTCCTTTTGGACTCATTTCTATTGAAGAACTTGTTAGTTCGGACGAAGATATATCTCTCCCTAAAAATCAACCAACTTTAGAACTTAGGGAGCGTGAATCTATGTTTTACTGTCCTTTTCGAAGTGACAGTTGATACGTATCATTGACGAACTTTTTAGAAAATCTGGGTCTTACTTCTTCACCACCTCGTATTCCTTTTCATCCTACGCCCAGAGGTTATTATCCTCCTTTGAATATGTCAAAACATGTTGAGATTGCAACAAGATGATGGAGCTTAGTGAAAAGAGTCACCTTCACTAAGTGGGCCCGTAGGCAAATTATGGGGCAAAGTCTATTTTTAGACTATGTCTATTTTTAGACATATGGATCATGTCTATGAGTTGCAGGATGTTGTTTATGGATGATTGGTCAAGTTGGGAAAAATAGATGGAATTCTATTTTTAGACAATAGCGGTGACACTGTTAATTCTAATTATAGAGCAGCCAAATATTATTAGCTTATAATTATATTTAGACTATAAACTTTATCTTATTCTCTTGGAGCACTTTAGTTTGAGCTACAGATGTGCCACATGCAGCTGTCAAAAGGAAATACGCTTTCTTTGTGGGTTAGTTGAGTTGTTGCATGCATAACTTCAGTTAGAACTCAATTAGTTGAGTTTGGTGGAGTTGATTGTGGAGTTGATGGAGTTGTGTTCAATTTGACTTGGTTAAACTAGTTGTGATTAGTCTAACTACAAATAGACTAATGATGAGTTGTTAAAATAATTATCAACTCATAATGCAACTAAAGAATACATCAGTTAAATCAGTTGCATGTCAGTGCATGTTCAGTTCAGTAGGGACAGGTGTTAGAGGATCAGATTGCTATCAGTTGTGACTATAGTTGTGCATGAGGATTTGCACAATCAATGAGATTGAGATATGCCAATGAGAATTGGCCAAAACCAAGTGATTATAGCCTCTGCTCATGTGATTCCCAATGTGAGTGATTCTTTTGAGGTAAATACGAGTTTGGTTCAACCATTCTCATCCATTCTTGAGCAGGTATTGAGCAGTGGAGGCAGGCAAGCAATGGAATAGATTTGGAGATCATATCTGAGTTGTGTTGTGTGTAACAGGTGGAGATAGTGCTGGATACTTGTGAGAAGCATTAATTATTGTAATGTTACATGTTCTCAATCATTATTATATAGATAGTGTAGGGTTTTCAGCTATAAGCTTTCCCCGGGTTACATACTGTGTTAATGTGTGCATGCTCTTGATGTTTTATTGTTATTGATGCTGCTATATTGATGATCAACGTAGAGTAGCTTATGTATTTTGTATGTATTCCACAATAGTACATGATCAGGATAATATCCATTGAATATGTGTTTATTATTCAAA
>APFE030888394.1:0-31023 GCA_000404065.3 Pinus taeda | reverse complement strand
AAAATTATTAATTCTAAAATATTGCTAATAATAATCATTGTTTTAAAAATAAGTAAGATCTTTTTTATTAATTTTCATAACATATTAATTAAATTACAAAATAAATGTAATTGTCAGTACCATAATATCTATACTCAATCTCAATAGCATGCATAAAATAATGTTAATTCCATACCATCACATAAAATAATGTTAATTCTAAAATTTATAGTAAGTGTGATGTGTGTGAACATGTCATCTTGTGAGTCAATAAGTGTAATGTTTGTGGGTATGTGTATGTTTTGTTGCACCATTTGTTTGTTGTGCGCATGTATGCATGTCAGTGATTGTGCTTCATCGTCAATGGATTGTGTGGGTGTGGGTCAGTGGTTAGTCCCATGCGAATGATGGACTATTCTTGGGGTCATATAAACTCTCACCTTCATGTGATTAGCCTTGGTAGTAGAGCTTTTACATCTCCAAATGGAGAACTTTCTATATAGTAATTTTTAAATTATTTAAAACATAACATTAACTTCAAAATATTGAAATGGGTTTTCTAATATTATTTAAATATTATTTTATTATGCAAACCATGAGACTCAAGATTCAAATCCCTTATAAAGTAAAAAAACAATAACATGATATTTATATAATAGCATCAATCTGTAATAACACATATCAATTAATTATTTAATATTAAAATCAATACAATACAATAAATTTTATTAATTTTATTTAACATTTTCATTAATTTTAATAATTTATAATTTTCTTTTCCATAATACTATAATTTAATAATATGTGGAAAAATGTTAATTGTAAAATTCATAATAAGTGTGATGTGTGTGAACATGTCACAATGTGAGTCCATATATGTATTGTTTGTGGATATATGTATGTTTGTGTGCACTCTTTGTTTGTTGTGTGCCTCATGTTTATGTGGTTGGCCTTGTTAATTGAGATTTTACATCTCCAAACCAAAAAGAACTTTTTATATAGTTCATTTTAATTTATTTAAACATATAACATCAATTACAACATTAAAAATGTGTTTTTTAATAATATTCAAATAGTACATTTTGATTTGAAAATAGGTAAAATAAGAATAAAAAATGAAAATATCATCATTGTTGACATATATAATGATATTAATATATTGGTAATTTAAAATAAAATAGTTATATATTTAGAGTAATTTTTGGACATTCCTAATCCGAAGGAAAAACTTGAGGTGAAATCTTTTTTTGTTTTGTAATTAATACTAGCTAAGCACCCAGTGGGGATTTGAATTGGTGACCTATAGCAAGGAGTGCCTTAATAGTACACCCATTCACCATCAATCCAAAGTCCCTTGGGCTAACTTGAGGTGAAATCTTGAGTTGTGTTATTTAAACTAGTTTTGTTTACTGTATATATAGATTCAATTGAATTGGTGACCTATAGCAAGGAGTGCCTTAATAGTACACCCATTCACCATCAATCCAAAGTCCCTTGGGCTAACTTGAGGTGAAATCTTGAGTTGTGTTATTTAAACTAGTTTTGTTTACTGTATATATAGATTCAATAGCCGGAAAACCCCTATTGCACTTGGATTGTGCCTGAGTTACCCATCAAATTTGTGATTTCATTAAATTCCTACCGGATTTTAGAGAAATTAGACAAGAAACTCAAAAAATCTCACTAAAAACAACTAGTTATAGTAATTTTAAAAATAAACCAACATAATTTCAACAATATATAAACTAAATTATTAAAATATTATTTAAATTTAAAAAGAAATAATCGATAATTTATAATATATTTAATTGACAATTATATTAATTATAAAAATAAACTAACCTCAATTTTACTAATGGTATTATCATTTTTATATAAAAATATTTAAAGAATAACAATTTCATTGTTATTATATTACATCCACATTTATTATTAAAACATAATAATAAATTCCATAAAATTAAATAAAATAAGCTTGAATATTTATTATTATGGGTTTTATTAATTTAAGATATATAAAATAATTATAATATTGAAAATTAAATTATTAGATTATTTTAAATTAAATTAAATAAATGTATATCGTTTAGAAAGACACTTTTTTTGTGTAGTGTGGGTAGAGAGGTTTAACGTAAATAATATTTTGTAAATATTATATATATATATATATATATAAATTGATTTAATAATTTATAATTTATAGTCAAAACCTCAACCTTCTCAAGTGCGGGTGGCATAAGGATGTTTATTCTTGGCTCAATCATTGGGGGATTAAGGAGGAGATTATCGTGGAAAGCAAAGATAGTTTCAAAGATATTATTACCCCGAATTTTAAGGACAAGCTATGGGATGATAAGGAGTTGGAGGATAAAATGAAGCAAAGATACTATAAGGAAGTGAACATCACCAAGATAAGAACTAATTCTCATGAGCTTCGAAGTGAAACAAGGCAGTGGTCTACTTCTAAGACTCCCTGGGATGATAGAATATGTCAGATTTGGGATACTGAGAAGGTGTAAGATGAAAATCACTTCCTTTTAGATTGTCTGACTCTTACTCACATCGACTGTCAACTCACTATCATCTGCCACACCTTCAATCTTCTTGAATTATTAAGTCAGCCCAACTATAGCGATCTTCTAGTGCATGTTTCTCTTTATTTTCATCACAAAAACAAGATTTTGAAGAATCACAATTACATTCTTTTTCTTTTCCTGAAGTCTGATAGACCACATTGGTCTTAGTGCATGTTAATCTCAATAGAACATGCTAGTTAGAATCAGAAACTAACTTTGTTGATTTCCTTCAAGTTTTTCTTTGAAATTTTCAAATAAATTTGACATAATTAAAAATCTTATTTGTGCTACAACGGCTCAAAATATAAATATAATTATAAAAGTATGAATTTAATCAATAGAAATTAAGTAGAAATAATACTCCTATTAAAAATAATAAAATTTAAATTTAACGAGAGCATGATTGTTATTTATGTCGGAAAGAAAGGAAATTTAAAAATATTTTTTAAAATATTATTCATATTTTTTTTAATTGGAAATAAATCTATGGAAAGTTATAATCCACAATTTCTATGTAATATATATTAATCTATATTCATGAAAAGGGTCTAGATTTCTCTAACTTTTGCGTTACACAATATTCCATTTTAGACCTAAGAATTACAATTAATTTATTAGTATAATTAAAATTAATTAGTTAGTTTGTTTTCATTTTTCATTGTTTTTAATGTCTATAAATATCACAATGATATGTTGTTCAATAGGTAAAATTATGGTAGGGCAAGCATACATGTACGAGATACAAGAGGTTTCACATTTTTGAAAATATTTGCAATATTTCTTAGTGCCCCTTGAAGTAGTATTGCATCAGAGAACATCTACATTTGGAAGTCCTCTAGGCTTCCTAAAACTAGTGTTAAATAACTTGATTGACCATTTGGCTACTTAGTGACACCAATAATAGCACCTATGAATATTACTCTCTACTACTTGGGTAATTGGATGGTATGATTAAGGGTGAAATCGAACCTCCTTCATTAGATTATTAAGGATTTGGTTTAAATATTATTGTTGGAATGTGCATATATCATAGAGGTATAAAACCTAGCACTCCCTTTTCCTTAACACACTCAAAGCCCTACTCCTTACTACCAGTTTTGGAAACTCAGACAAAAGGGCTATCTTGAAAATCTGTGCATTATGAACAAAATTCCTTCATAATACATAGTATTTAGCTTTCGAACATTCTTACATGATAGTATTATTCATGTGCAAGTATAACTCCATTTGTGTTAAAGAAAAAAGCAAACAACAAAACAAAAAGAAAAAAGAACCGTGTCCTCTCACACACTTATTTTGGAACTATCTAAATGAATTTCTTATGTTTCCTTATCATCATGGTACTACTCTCTGGTAAGCCATTTTCGTGGACTTGCTCACCACACTACTCGAATACTATATGAATAACCCTAAAAAGCAACATTAATCACACCAGTACCACTTTGTAGTAAACTTTTTCTTATGCACCCCAATCCTTATGGTGACCGAAAACCATGATCTAAAAAATGAAGTCTCAACCTTAGAATCTTTGTGTGATGAGTTGTAACACATATTAGGCCATACCTACTCCTTTTCTAAGTACAATTTTTCTTCCATCAATGTCAAGCTCAAAAAAATAGACTTAATAATAAAATAAGTAATCCAACTCATGGGAATATACAACAAACTCAAGTAACAATTATTCCAACTATGGGGAATTTAATCATCCAATATGATGGGGTTTGAGTCTCAACAAATTTTTCATGATCCTATGACTCACACATGGAATTGATTGCCTAAATTAGACCTAAATAAATTGAATGGCTACAACCCTACATGATGGGTCACCTATATGGAACATTATTTTTCCCTACATGGAATCACCAATGGATTAATTACTTTGTGTGGGTTTATTATAATTAGGTCCTAAAAATTTCCAATGATTGAAATGGCATAAGAAATCCAAAGATGGTTATATTGTTTGGACACAATTTTTAGTGAATATCTATGACTGTTTTGAACTAGACATCCATTATTTGCGCCACTTAACCAATCTTAAATAATATTATTATAATTGAATAATTTATCTCTATTTTTAGAAACTTTCTTTCCAAATTTAAGACACATCATATACCTTCTTTAGGGATTTATTTACCAATGGCTTGAAGGAACAAATATATGCCTCAATATTCATGCATTTCCCTATTATTTGGCTAGAAGACTCTCAAAGAACCTAGGAAGTCCAAAGGGTCATGAATGTCCAAACAAAAAAAATCCTTTATTCCCCATATAAAACTACCAATGTCTCTCCTCCTTCTCCTCCTTAAATCAACCTATTTTTTAATTTCAATGAACCAACTTAATGTTCTTTGCTACAATTATGATGAGAAATATTTTTCTAAGTATAAATGTAAGGAGAAAAACTATTTATGGCCATTTCAGAGGAAATTTTGGATGACGTTGTTAAATGTATACCTCAACAACCTCTACCTTTGTCATTTGATGACATTAATCCTTTTGGTTAGTCAAATATAGAACCCTAACTCTCTTTGAATTCCTTGACTAGTATTTCATCTTCCCAAACTCTCAAATTGATAGGCTACATCAAACATTAAAGTTTTTATCATAATTGATAGCCGTAGCATATATAATTTTATTCACCAATGGGTATCCCGAAAAACACATTGTTATATCCATGATCTAGAAAAAAATTGGATCATGATTGATAATGGAGGTTCCACTAAATTTGTGGATCAGTCTGAAAATTTGTAGCTTCAAATGGGTGATTATTCATTAAAAACCCACATGTTTTCTATGGATATGGGTGCTACCATGTTTCTAAGAATATCTTGGGTGTTGAATGGTTAAGGGTATTATACCCAATCACCATGAATTTTTAGGATCTATACATGAGTTTCCAGCAAGGAGGCGATTTCTACAATTTCCAAGGAATCATAGTAGGTTTCCCATAGATCATCAATTTGTAACACATGGAAAAATTCTTAACAACATTAATTCAAGCATTGTTTGTCATTTCCATGCCATTCAAGGCCTTAGAGATTCACATGTAGTTATTCTTATCCAAACACCTATCAGTCTTTGAAATCTTACTTATATAATATAGGTGAATAATAGTGGTTTTGTCGTTTGTGTGTATGTGGGGAAGTTGTTTGAAAAATTGAAAAAATGTTAAGCAATTTACGTGAATAAGAGTGGCTTTGCTATTGTGTGTATGTGGGGAAGATGTTTAAAACATTGAAAAATGTTAAATGATTTAAGTGAATAAGAGTGATTTTTCCATTTGTGTGTATGTTGGGAAGATGTTTAAAACATGCTTATAAATTATTATGATAATAAAAGGATATATTTGTGTTTGTGCATATTGGAGTTACCATAAACTGAAGATCAGGAAAACCATGAGCACAAGGAACACAACTCTAAGGAGGGTTACCATTCAACCTTCCTAAGAGCCTTTTGGAGGGGTTGAACTCCCCTCGAACAAAAAAAAAAAAAACTAATCTTTTTATTAATGGTAGTTTGTGTTCATGTACATTCTTTGATTGGCTCATCTAAAGAAAATTATTATTTATATATATATTATATTTATAATTATATATATATATAATATAATTTATATATATATATAATATATAATATATATATTATTCCCTAATAGAACATTGCAAAAGAGAAAATAGATAAGGTTCTTTCCATGGATGCACAATTAGTATTTGATTGATCAATTTTCCAGTTCCATAAACATTGAAATGATTTGTTAGTATAAACCGCTCCTAACAATTGTAACATAATTAAATGCACAATTCATTAAAAAAAAACCAATATATTATATATATATGAAAAAAACCATCAATACAATATTATTATATAAAGTGATTCAATATAATATAATTTATACTTATATAATATTAACTAAATCCAAGAGTTACATGTTGAAAATAAATAAGAAAAATACATTTCGTAACTTACTTTTAACTTGAATACAACAATAACATGTTTTTATTAATAGAAGTTCGTTATGTAAATAAAATTTTAATACTCAACAATTAAATGTTATATATTTTTCAAATTAAAATATAAAATAAAATAATGAATAACGGAATATAATAAAATATATGGTGACTACCAAGTGGACCGAGGAGCCATGGTAGAAATACAGGCCCTATGCGACACAAACATTGGTTACACCGTTGCAGCAACAACCTTCATATCCTCGAATGACCTCCTGGGTATGAACTTTGCAACAAAAAATAAAGCAATTATCCTGAGAGATCTTCTTAAGAAGTCTGAGGAATAAGGAAACCCTCGGCACTCCTGGACTGGGTGCGCACACTCTGTCCAAAGCGTGGCCCTCATACCTGACGGCCAATATCCCGTTCCGGCTGCTAGGAAGGCGAGATCTACCTCACTGTTGATCACATCGAGGCCATGCATAATGTTGAGCACTGCACCAAGCTCCGACAGACCGACTCTGCCACTTGTGAACACATCAATAGGCAATGGAAGGTTGTCACAAAGGAGTACGCCCAGGACTTCAACTCTGTTCTGAATTCCTAGATATCTGTGGAGGTAGAGCTGCAAGAGGAAGATATGGACGTAGATGGGGCAGGATCTAGCAACCCACATGGCAATATTTCAGAGGTAAGGGTCAACTCGACTTTTATATACCCCTTCCACACACCCGAACTTGGCCAAGATGTGTTTGCATGGCAATGCATAGCCTTGGATTGAGCATTATCGCCACGGAAGACAGCCATATGCTTAGATCTGCCATCGAACCAATAGATCAGGTACTTAGAAGAATAATCAGCCTACAAAAAGTGTAGATCTGGGGGCACACAACTGTCAAGATACCCCCATGCCCTGATTCATGCGCCATAAGCACAGAGAAACGCCAGTTAGCCAAACAGAAGGGCGATGATCCAGGATCAGGGATTTGGATGTTCCAGGGAACAGACCAAGGGAAAACTCGGTCGGACTCAAACAGCAGAGAGGTAGATCTCACCCAGTTATTCCATAAAGCACAGAAAGGTAGACATCACTGCTTAAGCCTATGTAAGGGCAACAACATTCAAGATCTATGGAACAAAATACAAAACCTACTTGGCATACCAGAATAGGGGCAAAACCTGATCTACAAGGGACACACCTTACAGGACAACTACACCCTTTAGGATTGCAACATAACCACAGACTTGACCATCATCATCAACCTCCGTTTGCGAGGTGGATCTTCTGGAACCAGCTTAAAGAATATAAACTCCAAGAACTTAGGCTCCTTCAAGGACGTTTTCAAGGGTAAAGGAAAAGGAGAAGCCAATCCCACAACAACACCTGTACCTCCTGGGCCCTACATTGTTGAACAAAAAAACGTGAATCCTGCTCTCACCATTGAAATGATTGAGGTAAGTGCTTTATACTCAGATCTATACTCCCACTCAGTCATCTGCAGATTTAATGAGTATTGGCCCAGATCTGGTCATCTGCACCACTGGATCCACACTACTTGGACACAAAATTGTGAAATTTACTTATGTCCCAAAGGTTTTTTTATAGGATGATTCATAAGAGAACAGGAAGAGGAATTCATCCTTAATAAGGGGCCATGGTTCTCAGGCATCGCAGGGCTCTTCATCACACCATAGTTTCCAGATTTTGATGCCCATACAATGGTGGTATCCAAGATGCCAGTCTGGGTCAGGCTGCACAACCTTCCATTACACTTTTGGCACCACAAGGTTTTAACCGTTATAGGGAATACCTTGGGGAAATTTCTAAAGATTGATGAAGGCAAACTCACAAAATGCATATTTACATTCACTAGGATATGTGTTGAAGTAGATCTCAGCCAAGGACTACTAGAAAGTATATTACTGAATTTTAACAACACTCAATGGACACAATCCTTGGATTACGAAAACACAGCATTCCGATGCGGGCCTACAAATAGGCCACCTTCTCAATGCTTGTCCATAGGCAATACACATCCCCAATCTAAACAACCAACAACAAACAGGGCTAAAGGATGGCATCATACAGAACCAATGGACGAATAAGAAGATGTTGCAAGCACTACATAATAAAAAGCAGATAAGGATGAACAAAAGGTCCAGCACAACATGCAAGAGCAAGAGGAAGTCCCTAGTAATCCACTGCAGCAACAAGACCCCTGGACAATTGGCAAGGAAATATCTAGCAACGAGAGAACACATGGATCAGAAGGACCCGGATCGGACAAGGACTCTCCCATAACGATAACAGAAAATCAACTCTCCATTGTAACTACTACCCACAACTCTGGGGATAGTGAAAGGTGGAGAAAAGGAAAGGGAGAAAAGAATAGGTTATTTAATATTTCATTTTTTATTTTTTTGGTTTCCGTGAAAACTGGATCAGTATCTCTGCATATGCTTTTAGCATCTACAAAATGTAATTTTATCTTATGAATAAAATTACGACTTTTTCCAGGGGAAAAAAAATAAAATATTTGGTGACAAAATACATGTTTATCTTCGAAATTCTAAATGAAAAATACAGATTCTTGGTAAATATATTTCTCTTCTTGAAAATAAATGTTACATTGGAAACTTAAATAAAAATAAATAAATGTTACATTGGAAACTTCAATAAAATAAAAATAAACAGGTTGCGATATAATTGATAAAACTACTTAAACATTAATAACAAAGAGGAAAAAATAATGTTTGATTATGTAAGAGTTTTTTGCCACCTAAAGCTGTTAAAACGGAGGTCATTGTTAAGTACTATGATTGTTTTATCTCCTCATCATCATCACATTCCTATTTCCCACTCTTGCATATGATCTATCATAATTTCATTTTTCCCAGATATTTTTCCTAATAAATACTTCCCACATATTTTTCCTAGATTTGATTTTTGTACTACAGGAACATTGGAAATAACATGAAATAAACAAAGCCTTTAACAAATATAAAAAAAATAAAGTTGTAGGAATTTCTGGGTTCTTCTCTATTTGAATCTAGAGCTTCCCCCAACACAAATACTTGCCAAGTAAAAATGTCTAGTGATACCCAAAATTGGACACCTTGCGAAGTCTTGACTCCAAATTTGAGCCCATAAAAAATAATTGATCAGAGTCAAAGCTTTTTCCATAAACATCTCATTCATATTCCTTCAAACCAAATTTTCCCTATCCAAATCAATTGCATAGTTGTATATGGCCTTCTTAAGAAATAACATAACTTTCATATATCTAGGACCATAATTAATTTCAAATATAAATAAGGACAATCTCTTTATACACAGAACCAAGTATACCATTCCATAAAAACAAGATAATATCATAGCTCTCTAATAAATAATTCTAAGCACAAGGATTGAAAATATTTTGTTGCAGATTAACAATGCAAATTTTGTATTTGTGTTGTTTCTTTTAGAGTAGTTTGGATTGCTTGACTTGGCCTTTTTTTTGCGAACATGGTACATTGTTGTTACTACACACTTATCAACCTCATCTGTTGGTGATCTAATGGCTAGTATGCACATCCTTTGTATATTTATTTCTCCATTTTTTATGGATACAAGTACATCTACATGATGTTGTTGGCAAACCATCTTGCTTGGGTTGCAATGAAATGTAATCTCATACTTACAACAGGGATCATAGTTTTTAATTCCTAATTTAGTACAACAATAATAGAGGCTCGGCATGACAAGGATGGTATTCTATGTTCAAGCACAGTAGCTCAATGTTTAGCCTAATAGTGACAACACCTCGACATTCCACAATACAATGTCACTATACAGTAGCATGTAACATTCATGGACAATACCCATCTTTCAAGCATTTCCTAATATGGAAATTCCATGTAGTATCACCAACCATATAGTTTGACCAACAATGTTTCGAAGGCATTTAGGAGCCTTTTTGTTGGTTCTTGAGCCCACCTAAGTTCCCAAGATGGGCATGGGACCTATAGGCAAATATCACCCTTTCCACGAAAAAATAGTAAGAAGGGATTGATCTTTGTAGAGTTCATCACCTTGGTAATTAATGCTAATATTAAAATTTCTTAAAGTAAAATGATAGAAAATGTACGATAAAGGAAAATGTCAACATTTCAGCGTTGGCATGATTGTTTCCATTCTAGTGGATTTTATCATGTATGAGGGTATGGGATTGGTATTATTCAATACCACCAAGATATGAGATTTTGCATCATGTAATCATTCTACATGAATTAATATAGACAATCGACTCCTAAAATTTCATTTATGAATATCATTCTTATTGTCTTGCTTATTTTCTTAAAAGATAATATGTTGCTTGAAATATCTCTGTATTTTGTACATTTTATATACCATGTTTCTCCCACACACATTTTGGGAGGTCATGTTTTCAGGCATTTCCATTTCAGAAACTTGTACACATTCCAATGCTTTCATGTAATAAATGATTTCATGCAGTAGAGGGCCATGTAGTGTATATACTACATTTAGTGAATCTACATTTCTTCCAAATTGAATCTTAAAATTCGATAATTTTCTGGTGAATTTGGTTGCTTCAGAAGATTTGAAGGTCGAAAAATTACCCTGAATATTTGCATACCTAGTAACAAAGGTGTCTCGTCAATATTTTATCAAGATCGATGTATAAAATTATTACTCTAGATTATATGGTCATCGATGGTAAAAAGTTCTCCCATTTGATGTCGGGATGTCATAGAAGATATTTGAAGTAGACCCATCACTAGAAATCGTCAAGTCATGCATGCCCCTATGACAAGTCTTGCTGCATGGATAACTTGATCACTGAATCCTTTAACATGCTATCAGAGAATTTAGATACATTTTCCCACAACACAATATATGAAATTAAACATGGGTGAAGATAGATCCTTCAATAAATTCTACTTTTGTGGCCATAGAACATAGAGGAAGGGCCAAATATGAATTTGAAATTGAGGCACGATTTCAGCCTTCAATATCAGCCTTCAAGGGAATAATTTTTAATAATTCAAAAATAAATAAAGGAGGTTTTTTGCTACTGCCCGCGCTGCTGCCTGCGCGCGCCCTGGCCTTCTGACCTAGCCTGCTCTGCGCAGGTCTCCCCAGGCCCGCCTGCTGGGGCTTTGCAGCCCTGCTCCGCCGCTCCTCGCGCCTGCTCTCTGCCCTCGGATCTGCGCTTGCATTGGGCGCCTCTCCCTCTCCCCTGCCTCCTTAGGGGTATGGCAGCTTAGAGGTTGGCTTGCCCTCCCTCTTCCTCTCAGGCGAGCCTGCAATGGCAGGCTCCGCCTCCCAGCCCTTGTCCTCTGAGTCTCCTGAGGAAGCCTTTGCCTCGCTTCTCTCCAATCCATCGGATCCCAGACCCCGCCCCTCCCACTCGAAGTTTATCAAGAAATTAGATGAAATACCTGAAGTCATTTTACCTCCTTCCCTCCCGAGAAAATCGGCAATAGCTTTATCTGAAAGAGGACTCGTCGGTCAGTTTACAGGCCTTTGGCCTTCTCCCCGCACGGTGCAAAAATGGGTGGAGCGAAACTGGAGTTCAATGATCCAAGGAAAGATCGCCATCAGGTTCTGCGGAAGGGGCTTTTTCACCTTTCTATTCGAATCAAAAGAAGACAAGAGCCTCATCTTTCGCAATGGCCCTTACTTCATGGATACGAGAGGGCTCTACCTGAACAGATGGACCCCGGACTTCGACCCGGAAATGGACATCCCAAATGCAGTCCCTGTGTGGGTGCGCCTGCCACATCTTCCCCTCCACTGCTGGGGAGACGAATCCGTCAAAGCCATTGGCAATGCAGTCGGAAAATACATCGACAGATCAGAACCAAGGGAGAACATGCATGCCTGCGCAAGGATTTGCGTCGAGGTCGATCTGGGGAAAGGGCTACCTGAAGCAATCAAACTCAAGGTGGACCAATGGATGCACATTCAGCAGCTGGACTACGAACAACTCTCGTTTAAATGCAAGGTATGTCACGAGTATGGCCATTTTGCCAATAGATGTAGTAAGCTAAAAGTTATAGATGTGGAACAGAATGAGGAAAATGCAGGGGGTTCTTGGGAACAAGTGAAACGAAAAAAGCCCAATCCGGGTTCCAACTCCTCAGCCCCGCAATCTTCAAGCCTCCCTCCCCCTCCCCTCCTCCCCCTCCCCCCCCCTCAGTCTTCCCCCCCTCCTCCAATCCCTTCGAATCTCTGTCTGCAGAGGTCCCTCCCTCTCCCCCTCAATCTCCCCGCCCCGCCTCGCCGAGCTCTTTCCCTCCTCTTTCACCCTCTCCTACCATTGAAAGAATTCAAACTAGAACCAAAACAAGAGAAGCAAACCAACCTACCGACCCTCCAAGAAAAGCCGGCAGAAAATCAAATAAAGAGCTAAGAGACGAAGCAGCGGCCAAGGAAATGGCAACCGGTTCCCAGCAACCCATGGACTCTTTTCTAGGCAAGCCAAAAGGAAATGGCGAGAAGGCCAAGGAGAAGGCAGGATTCCACTCAACAATGGGGAAATAATGAATTTGGTCTCTTGGAATTGTAGGGGAATGGGTTCCTCCCTAAAGATAAAAGCACTCAAGGATCTACTGACCCAGGAACAGCCAGATATCTTCCTAATCCAAGAGACCAAATCAACCGAGCAGGACTTCACTTCGCAAACACAAAGATTCAAAAACTACTCATGCATCTCAAAAGGCTCAGATGGGGCCTTAGGGGGAATAGGCACACTTTGGAACAAAAACAAGTGGGAAATCAGCAACCATCAGCTCTGCAATTGGTGGGTAAGAACAGATTTAAGGAGCAAGAACACTCAAGAGGTCTATTCCATATACAACATTTACGCACCCAACCACTACAGGGATAAAACCAGCTGTTGGAACAGCCTTGAAGCAGACCTATCCTCCATTCAAAGTAGTCAAATAATCATTGGGGGTGATATGAATCTAATAAGGCAGGTGGAGGAAAAATTCGGAGGCAATTTCCACCCAGATCCATTCAGAGACAAACTGGAAACAATAATTCAGCTCTTCAATCTCATAGATACCCCCCTATCTAATGGCAAATTCACCTGGTCCAATAAAAGAACAGGTTCCCAGAACATCAAAGAAAGGTTAGACAGATTTTTAATACATGAAAGGTTGGCCAGCAACTTCCAGGCAATCAAAAGCTACACAGTCCACGGATCAGCCTCAGACCACAAAGCAGTGACCCTCTCTCTGTCGAAAGGATCAAATTTCGCCCCCCTGCCCTTTAAATATAACAAGCATTGGGACAGCTACGAAGAATTCTGCGCCCTTGTACAAAATCAGTGGGCTAAAGAAATCCTGGGTTCACCTCACTACGTGTGGGAAACCAAATTAAAACATCTAAAGTCCGCCATTAAGCAGTGGGCGAGAGAGATGGCAAGCTCCGAGAGAAAGAGGAGAACCGATCTTCTTTCAGAAATAGAAAGATGGCACAAAGAGAAAGAGCAAATGCAGCCCACAACTGATGACATCGAAAAAGAGAAGAGAATGTTCATGGAGCTATACAGGCAGAACCGTATTGAGGAAGAGGAGCAGAGATTGAAGTCCCGCTGCCTTTGGCTGAAAGCAGGGGACAAGAACACCTCCTTCTTCCACAACAACGTCAAGACAAGAAGGGCAAGAAAGCAGATCGACAAAATAGAAGTGGATGGGAGAGACCTCCAGGATCAAGAAGAGATTAAAAAGGCAGCTCTCGATCACTTCCAAGCTCTCCTTACAGCAGACCCTCAACATCAGGACATCACAGCCTTCCTAAGTTCAATTCAAAGCAAAATCAAAGAGGAACACAACAAAGAGCTGGAACAAGAGCCCACTGAAGAGGAAATTAGAGAAGCCATCTTCAGTATGCAACAAGACAAGGCCCCGGGACCGGATGGATTTACGGTTGCTTTCTACAGACAGCATTGGGAAATAATAAAAAAGGACTTTGTGAGAATGGTGAAAAATGCATTCAGGAAAAATAAGGTGGGGGACTACACGAAATCCTCTCACATTGCACTGATACCAAAGGAAGCTAACCCCAAATCTTTTGACAGATTCCGTCCCATATCATTGTGTAATGTCTCATACAAGACCATCACAAAGATCATCGCCAACAGGCTCAAGAACCTCCTCCCCATCATCATTTCTGAGAATCAGGGAGGCTTTGTCCCCAAGAGACAGATTATAGATAATGTAATCCTCATTCAGGAAGCCATTCACAGCAGCCTCATCAAGGGAGAACGAGGCATGATCATCAAATTGGATATGGCCAACGCTTTTGATCGAGTGGATCACTCCTTTTTAAGAGCAGCTCTGAGAAAATTTGGCTTCTCCTCTAAAGCAGTTGACATCATAAGAGGATGCATCTCTGACCCTTGGACTGCCCCTCTGATCAATGGCCGCCCAGGTAACTCCTTCAAAAGCACCAGGGGCCTTAGGCAAGGATGCCCTCTTTCTCCTTTCCTCTTCATAATTATGGCTGAAACCCTCAGCATTCACCTTGAAGACCTCCGCCTTAAGAGAGAGATAGTGGGGGTAAGCATTGAGAGAGGATTAAAGGAGATCAACCATTCACTTTTCGCAGATGATACCCTTCTAATTGGGGGAGCTTCCAGCCTGATGGCAAGGAGATTCAAAAGAGTCCTGGACGCCTTCCTTCAGGCCTCAGGAGGAAAACTAAATAACAGAAAATGCAAAATTTATACTTGGAACGTGCCTCATCAAATCCAGCAAAGTATATCCCACATCTTCGACATCCCTCTTCAAAGGAATTGGAGCTCTTTCTCCTACTTGGGATTACCTTTGGCAAAGGAACACATAAAAGCAGGAGTTTGGACAAAGCACATAGAGAAGATGAGAGGCCTACTACAAAGCTGGGGAGTCACATGGCTAAACCTAGCAGGCAGAACTATTCTTATAAAGGCCGTTCTTTCAGGACTGCCAATCTATCAATACGCTGTGATGATGGCCCCAGCAAGCATCCACAAGCACATGGAACTCATAATGCACAGCTTCCTCTGGCAGGGAGGAAAACAGGATACTAAAAAGTTCAGCCTAGTTAACTGGGGGCAGGTTTCCCTTCCTTATGAAAAAGGAGGTCTTTCTATAAAAATACCTAGCTTCTCCAACCAGGCCATGGGACTAAAACTGATATGGAAGCTTATCTCAAACAAGGGATCTTGGTGGGTGGAGGCTGTAAAAAGAAAATACCTCAGCGGTCCAAGCTCTAACATTCTCAATGAGCCTATAATCGATAGACCTTGCACCTCAGTTTGGCGCTTTATTAAAAAAGTTCTGCCTCACTTCAGGAAAAATGTGTCCAAGCACCCGGGTAATGGGAAGGATACCAAAATCTGGGTGGATAGGATTATGAACACTAATCCAAGGAACCTCCAACTTGAGCTAAGGCCTCTTCAGACTTGGATGGAAGCTAGAAGGTTAAATACTCTTTTTGACATCTCCTCTTGGAACCACAACAAATGGAGAGATTGGAAAGAGTTGCATCTCCCTCAAGACCTTGAAGATCTCTGGCTCAAGCTAAAGTCATCTCTCTCAGGAGCAGCACCAGTCAACAGAGAAGCAGAAGACTCTTACATTTGGGATCCCTGTGGAGGATCTTTCTCAGTCAAGGAGGGATATAAATCCCTTCAGAATAGCAACCCATCTCCCAATTGGAACCTTCACACAGCTACCTGGAAATCTGAATGCATCCCTAAAGTCAAACACTTCAACTGGACCTTGCTTAAAGGAAGAATCCTCACTGCAGAAAATTTGAGGAAAAGAGGCATTCAAGGCCCTTCGATCTGCTGCTTCTGCAAAGTGGAGGAAGAGACAATCCAACACTCCTTTCTCCTCTGTCCATGGGTCCAGAACTGTTGGAAACAGCTCACCAGTCCTTTGGAAGCAAGGGGAAGATATGATCAGGTCCACTCCCTCCAGAAGAATTGGAAAAAAGATTATCCTCACCAAAGAAGTGGCAAAACTAATTTAATTAGAATCTGGAAATGCATCCCTGCCACCTTCTGTTGGAATCTTTGGCTCGCCAGGAACAGCTTCATGTTCAACAACATCCAACCAAGAATGGGCACAATCACAGCAAAAACGATGGCCAGCATCTCTGAAACAATCAGCGCGAACTACATTGCCACCCCTGATTAGGTGAATTGGACTCAAGAGGAAAAGGATTGGTACAACAAGTTTAAAATCAGCCACTCCCACAACCCTCCGCCTAAAAGTAAAGCATACAAGAAACAAACTCCCTGGAAGCTCAGGGGAACCAAAGAAGAAATCCAACAATGGATCAGTGCTCAAAACCGCCCCACCCTCTTTTTCGATGGAGCATCAAAGCATAATCCTGGCGCTGCAGGTGCAGGAGGCGTAGTTAAAGACCATCATGGAACTCGTATCAACAGTTATGAATGGGGACTCGGGGAAGCTACAAATAATTCAGCAGAAGCCTACAGCCTGCTTATGGGCACCAATATTCTCTTGGAAAAGGGTCTGAGGAACGTTATCATCATAGGGGACTCATCCATCATAATTTCCTTTATGATTTCAGGGAACAAATTCACCAAGGAAGGACTAAACAACACCAGAACCAGGATAATGGACAACCTAAGCGACCTGGGAGAAACCTCATTCAGGCATGTTCTCAGAGAGCACAATGCTGAGGCGGATTTCCTTGCCAACAGGGCAGTCAAATTAAAACAGGGTCAGGTCTGCATTGATGATTGTATCGTTGACAGAGTCATTCCATAAGTCCTCTCTCCCATCAGAGCCAACAGGACAGAACTCTAAAGTTACCAAAATGATTTCAGTCCTATCTGTAATCAGTGCCTTCCCATCCCTCGATCTCTCTTCCCTTCACGCGCAGCCGCCTTCTATCACCTCCCTCGTCCTATGCGCCCTTTCTCCCTCCCCTTCTCGTGATCTTGATCTTGATCTTGCAGGTTTCTGTCACCTCCACTCTCAGGAGGATCTCTCTCCAAATCCGCTCTCTGTCCCCTCCTCGATTGTTGAAAGGAAAACCTCGATCGGGCAGCGCCTCACCTGCTCCATTTATACCCACCCTCCCTTTACTGAAGTCCTCGGCATTGATTCGAGCCCTCCTCCCCAAGTTTGCACCGAGCCTCAGACAGCAAGTGGCACCACCTCTTTCAGGAGTGTCGAAGTAAATCAGGAGCTCCTTATCTCCACGTGCAGCGCCATCCACTGTCTCAGGGGTCTCAAGGGGTCCAAGGCGTGCCCAGGCCTTCCTCCTCAGCGCAGGGGTCTCCTTCCTCCCTGCTCTTTCGTTGCTCTCAGCTCTCTCTCCAGAGACTCTTCAAAGAACTCCAGCACGCCTACGCATCGGGTTACTGCCCTCCACAGATCGAAGGGGTCTCTGCTCCTCGACTCCAGCAATAGAGAGACAGAGTTGAAGCCCACACTGCTGGTAAACTTTCGTTTCAGTCCTAAGTTCTCTTCTCTCACTGACTTGATTTTGTTATACAGCTACAGAATTTGGACGCCTCCCCCTTCACTTCTGCGCCCTTTGCTCCCTCTTTATCAGTCTCTTCTTCCCGGGCTCTTCATCTCCAAGCCTTCTCCCCTCTGTTCTGTCTCGCTGCTCCCTCCAACCTCTATGGCAGATCAGCCAGCTCAGCAGAACCCTCCTGAACCAGTCATCAACATTGATGGGCTTTTTAGCAAGGACTGCACGATGTGCAAGACCCACACTTTCATGATTAACAGGCTTAGGAGCAAGCTCCAGGAATTGAAGGAGGATTACGAATCTGATTCGAGATCAAAGAGAAAGAAGCTCGAAAAACAAAAGGCGGAAATTGAAAACTTGCAGGGTAGATGCAGCCACTTGGAGGAGGCCATAGAGCAAATCCGCGCCCTCACTCAAAGTTTTCAAGCTGAGGCATCCACGAAGGCTAGTGGCGCCCGAAGAGAACCTCTCCCCGACATCTCCGTTACTCAGAAAACTCCCTATGACCTGTAAATTTTGCCTGCTCTGTGGGACATATGTAAGGCAATATAGCCGTTGTTTGTTTAATTTCAGCATTTTGGGCAGCAAAGAGGTTAATGGGTCTGCGTACCCAGTTTTGCTCCTCTCTGCCATAACTCAGGAATCCTATGTATCTGCATTAAGTTTCTGATTTTATAATATCAAAAGTATCCGACATTGTTAAAAAAAAAAAATATCAGCCTTCAATATCAGCTACAAATAATAGTTTTCAGGAACTTACTACTTATCAAGTTATTATTTAATTTCACTTCTTTTGTCTATTATGGTATTTGCTCATGAAACAAGTTTTCACTGGAATGAATATAATGGACAAAATCACAATCACTAGAGGTGCACTTCATACCATCAAAACCCAAAAACTGGCTTCCATTCTCCTAGAAATTCACATAGAAAAGGCTTGTCATAAGTTATAATAAAACTACATAATTTCAATCCTTCAGTTGAACAACATATATTGGCAAAATCTCATTTGGGTTAAGAGCATTTTGTACTCAATCAACATTTATGTCGCTGTTGATAGCTCCCCAACCTGTTTGTATCCCACTTAAAGAGAAGTCAAACAAGGTTTCCATCTTGTATCAATTATTTGCATATGATCAGCACAATACCTTTCTAACATCTCAATATGGATCCAAGAAGCAAGACTCTTACAAGGAAAGGCATTTCTAAGTGATTTCACCATTTCAAAGAAATATATCGCAATAGAACTAAGGTTCTCTTGCTGTAGGATGCTAATTGGCTTTAGTTTTGATATGGCACACAACATGCAAAATTTCACTCTACAACATCTTTATTCGAAACAGATAATTCTCCTATATCTAAGTTTCACAGCATAATCCCACAATCTCCACTTGGTAATTAAAATTATTTTAGAATAAGTAATCTCATAAAGATAAGTTTTTATCATTAACTTTTATAAAATGACTAAATAAAATCCAATAAATCTTTAGATTTTTTAAGGGATAAGTAAATAAATATATAAACTAAATTATTTTGAAATGTAATCATAATAATTGGAAAATCTTTTTAGAAAATGTCATATTTTGTAAGAGATTATTATTTACTATTTAATAGGAGAAAGTGTACTCTTTTATTTGTTAATCATCACATTGATTTTTTATTTCCAATATCATGTTAGTAATCATGGATAGTTACGAAGCATAATTTTTATTATTCATAGCTTCCCTACGTTTATTTTGTGATTTCTTGTCATTGTGTAGATCAAGAAAAAGCATGGGACAAGTCATGGAATGGAATTAACATTTTGAATTTGAGAGTTACATTACTACCTTTTGCCTATGTGTGCAACTGTTTTCTTTATTTCTTTTAATTCCAATTTGGATTTTGTACTTGTTTATTTAAATCAAAAGTGAAACCTTTGACTTTTTGGAATTACCCATTGCCTTTTATTATTGTTCAGGAAAATAAAAAGCAAACAACAATATTGCAACAAAATGCCTTTGTGAGTAGATATAAGATGTAGATTTTCTTGCCTTGTTAGCATTCTTAAAATCATTACCTCAAAGGAGGCTTAATGTCTGAGGAGGCTTAATATTTGGATTGCATTTATAATGTGAATTTTTATGATATAAATTTATTGGAATATTTCCTTCTCACTCCTCCTTGCCCCCAACTCCTCTTATGCATCATCCTAATCCTCCTCCTCGACCTCCACATTTACCTCCAATAGCCCCTTCAAAGATACTGCCTCCAACACCTCCTCTCCCTTCCCCTCTTCCCCCATCCCCATCCTCCCCATCTTTCTAATTACACAACACCCACCCCTCCTCTGGCTCCCCCAAGCTTTATCAACCCCCCACATCCCCCTATGCATATCATCCTCCACTCTACCTGCATGTCCTCCCCTAATCCTCCTACTTTTCCTCCTCCTCCCTCCTCTACAATCATGCCACTCCACCTTTCCCTCATCCTCCTTTGTCTTCTCCTATGCCTCCTCCTCTCACCTCACGTTCCCACTTCCCCACCTCCTGCTCATCCTCCTTTTTCTCATCCTACAAATTTTCTACCCTCCCCCTTTATGCCTACTCCACTTTTTCCTCCACATCCTACTCATCACCCCTCCCTCCACAACCTCCTCTTCCCTCTGCCTCCTATTCCTTCCCCTCCCACCCACATCCTCTTTTTATCCTCGCTTCCCCTTCTATCTCTTTTCATTTTCAACCCCCATGTCCCTTTCCTCCTCGCCCTCATGTTCCTATTTTGCCTGAGTACCCCCTCTTCCTCTTCTTTCTAGTCTTCCTCACTCACTCCTCCCTTTTGTCTCACCTTCACTTATTCCTCTTTTTTGCACCCTCCTACACTTATTACTCTTCATCCTCCTCATCATGCACTTCCTTATTTTCCCACCCTCCAATTCCTCATCCCATCCTCTTCCTTCTCCTCTTCTCCTTTTCCTCCTCCTCCTCCTCTTCTCCTTTTCCTCCTCCTCCTCCTCTTACTCCTCCACATTCTTTCCATGTTCCTTCTTTGTCACCTTCCTCCCTTCTCAACCTCTCCCTTTTTCCTCCTCCTCTACCTCATTTTCTCCATCATCCTCTCCCCTTATCCTCCTCGTCTTCTTCATCTTACTTCTCCACATGCCTGCCATGCTCCCTCTTCATTGCCTTCCTACCGTCATCCACCTATTCATCCCCTCAACCACCTCCTCTTACTCCTCCTCCTTTGGTCTCTGCTATTACTACCTCCACTCTTGCCTCCACCTCCTCCTCACCCCATCTCCCCACTAACAACAACTTCATTTGTCTTGAAACTAGAATTTATTCATACAATTAAACACATGATTTTATCATTGAAACCTCCTCCTCACCCCATCTCCCCACTAACCCTTAAAAATGGTATTATTGAATACTTAAATTTCTGTCCATCAAATTAATAAGGTAGATTTTTAATTAGCCTTATTGTGCTTGTCTGTCCTATTCTTTTTGGAAATGAGAACTACCTATTAATTAAAAAAGATACGGTCCTATGATAATATTAAGCAGCCTACTTAAAAAAATGAAATAGTATGGGCAAAAAGAATAAATAAAACATAAATATACGAGGGATTATTTCTTAGTGAAAATCAAGATGAGGGATATGCAAAACAGAGAGAAATGAGAATGTGCTAATGCAAAAAGCATGGCTAACCACTCATGATTAACTGATTTTTTTTTGAACTGATTAGCTGCACTTCTTTAACCACTTTAACCGCTCAAATGATTAACTAATTGTTTTTTAAATGATTAGCTGCAATTCTTCCAAAAGGAAGGGTTTAGAACTATTTTAAGCCAATCAATGAATGGAATAAAAAATAGATGAAAAATCAATGGGGTAAAAAAATATGAAACCATTGTTGGATCGGTTGTGGGGAACAATCGGTTGTGGGTTTTGTTGCTATTAATGGTTTCGGGCTGCACAAAATTCACACGTATTTGTTGGCATTGGTGGTTTCGGGAAAATATGGTTCATATCTATTGAAATTCTACACAACCCGGCTGGCCAAAATTCACACGTATTTGTTGGCATTGGTGGTTTCAGGAAAATATGGTTCATATCTATTGAAATTCTACACAACCCGGTTGGCCAGCCCATTGTTTTGACTGCGGAATGTAAGAAACAGAGTGACGCTGCAAACAAAAGAAGAACAACTAGCCTGAATTCAGGAATTAATTTAATCATTACAAATTCATTTTAACCCTTCAATCCCTGCTCAGGGTTAACCATTTCTTATTTTCGCTATCATATAACTTTAATAGTAAAAGCATTTGACCATGGACTGTTGTCCAAAATGATCGGCAGATCGTGGGTGTTTTAAGAGATATTTCGCAAAATATTGCCTTGACATATTAATTTCATCATGTCTCATTCATTTTTCTGGTGAGGGTTCATCATATCTCATTCTCCTTAACCTATAAATTAGGTTAGATTCGATTGTGAAAGGCAACAATTCTTTATACGGAATTGAATCCCTAGACAAAGATCATTGTAAAAAGTATTGTTTAGAATAATTTTATCAACACATTAACATAAATCTACGACAAATGCCTAAAAAATGAGTACTCTGTCAAACATTTTCACAAACACCATGCCAAATAATTTGGTAAGTATATGAAAACTTAAATTAATTTAATCTAATCTTCACAAAAACTACGGACTTTACCAGATACCATGGAAAATAATTTTATAAGTCTATCAAAATTAAAATTAATTTAATCGAATCTTTAAAAAAAATTACAAAACATCAAAAGGCACTCTCTCAGTACTAATGTCAAATAATTCAAGAAACAACAACCTACAGTCTAATCGAAAATACCTGAAATTTTAATTCGCAAACCCACTCACACCTGAATCTCCCTCCCACAACACCTGTACTGCATCACTGCGATATTGCTGGTGAGAAATTTATTTAATGAAAACTCTAACATTGCAATTCTTAGCTAGAGTGTTGTGTTTGATCCCTAATTCCAGCGAAAACATCACACAACTTTGACAATGGCCGGTTGTCCAATAGCTAGCTTTAGCTTTCGAAAGAATCGGTGGGTGTTTTAAGAGACCTCACATTGAAGAAGGCATCAGATGGTTGAATGTGTTTACCCTTGGTTCCAAACTATTGATATTTCACAAAATATTGCCATGCCATAAAGAATGAAACTGCCAGGAATTGGACACTTTCAAGTCCCATAAACCTTAAATTCCT
The DNA here is from genome assembly GCA_000404065.3 of Pinus taeda. NCBI lineage: Eukaryota > Viridiplantae > Streptophyta > Pinopsida > Pinales > Pinaceae > Pinus > Pinus taeda. Next base: position 7,773 of record APFE030888394.1, on the reverse strand, counting down.
CAACTTAAAATGGATGCTTTCAGTCTACCAGGTGTGATATTTGTAAGTAGTTGAAGCAGAGCAATCGAATTTTCTGGGAAGATATTCTCAAACTTTTGGTGATTACTTTTGTACATTATACCACCAAATATTAATTCTCTCACATATATATTCTCTAAATTAAGAACATAATTCTCTCACATATATATTCTCTAAATTAAGAACACAATCCCTCTAATTGTTAGAGGTATTAATTTCATCATCTCTCATTCACTTTTCTGCTATCATAATTGTTGGCAACAGTCAGTTATGGTCTGTGGAATACATGAACGCAGATAGAGCTGGATAGGCATAGGCAGCCGGAGCTACAGTTGAGAATTGGCCTTAGAGGATGCACCAGAGTAAGCAACAGAGGCATTGGCCATAGAGGAAGCACTGGAGTAAGCCGTACAAGGTAGAGGCAACAATTCTTTATACAGAATTGATTCCCTAGACACAGGTCATTGAAACAAGTATTGTGTAGAATAATTTCATTAATACATTCACATAAATCTACTGCAAATGCCTAATAAAGAGTACTCTAGAATAATTCCATCAACGCATTCACATAAATCTACTGCAAATGCCTCCTAATAACGGGTACTCTGTCAAAAATTCTCTGATGTCATTTAAATTATTAAAATTAATTTAATTTAATGGGATCTATCGACTTGGCTTTTTTACCAGAATAGGCTGCCGGAGCTTCTACTTAGTTTATGTGGAGCCAACAGCATAAGTCGAGGGATCCATCGTGCAGGAAGCAGAGGAGAAAGCCATCAAATGCAGAGACAAAAATCCTTTATCCAGAATTGAATCCTTGCACAAAAATATGCAACAAACGTCTTAACATATTCTGCAAAATAATTTCATCAAATATTCCACCATAAATTTGCTACAGAGAGGCCATGAAAACTGAATTCTATTTCTAACATTGTACAGGTACCATGGCCAATAATATCATAAGTCTATCAAAATTTCAATTAATTTAAACGAATCTTAACAAAAAATTAGAAAGCATCGATTTCATGAGAAATAATGTCAAATAATTCAAGAAATATATTAGAACTAAAATTAAAATTAGTTTAACCACATATTCACACCACCTAACAAATCAAGAACGGATAATCTAAGAAATTTCAAGAGCGTCTAATTTTAACACAGAATTTGAAACAACCGAAAATAATCTCAATTGCAATTGAAAATACCTGAAATTCCCCAACTGAGCTTTTTTAATTGTCGGGTCAATGCAGGGCACAAACAATTATTCCGCTGATTAACCAGTGAAAATAAGAATTATAATATTCTTACTTATGGTGTTTAGCCCTAGTTCCATAAACAGATTTAACATGCCAATAGAGAACACTGCAAAAAAAATAAAAAAGACAAAAGCCGGCCAAGTCAAATAAAAATATATACACGATAACTGAATCAAATCGCCCAGCAATAAACCCAGAGAAAATGAAAACAATAAAGCCTGGCAGAGCAATAAACCAGAGAAAACAAGAACAACATGTGAGCAAGACCATAAATCTTCCAAAAAGAAACAAGGGCTCAAAAATTCACTACATTGAGAACAATGGTAAAAGGTGCGGCCACTATTTATATTGGTATGAAAAGCATTCAAACGGCAATGTAATGGAGGATCCAAAGCTTTTCTTTTAATTTTGCTCCATTAAAGGGTAATGGAGGATACAACTTTTTTAAAACCGGAAAGTCGTTCATGTAACTTTTTTGAAACTCTTTTTCATACCTATGCTTTTATAAAATTAATTAATAGAAATTTTATTATTGTTTTAATATTTTTTTTTTATATTTGTAAATCTCTATAGAAGAGAAATAACCATCAAACAGCTATAATCTTGTTGTATAAGTAATATATCATGATTGTCCAACCGTTCAATTACAAAGACTACGCTTGCTTATAGAAGTCATGGAGCATCGTTAGTTACCTATAGAAAGAAATGGATTTAAATTTTCAACTACCTTTAACTCGCATGACTATTTGAGCTACTTTAACTAGCATGACTACTTGAGCATGATTCTGATTGAAATCACATTTTTATAATAATAGTGATATTTACAAGTCATTTTGAATATGCTTTTAAGACTAATAATTAAATATTTATTACTCTTTTAGTTAGCTTAGTTATATATTTATTAATTTTTTTAGTTGGCATAGTTTAAGTGTTTAATGTTGCACAATAAAATGGTAAAATTTTATACATCATGTTATTTTAATTAAATAAGTTTTACCTAGCAGCAAATGTTTATTACTAAATGTGTTATGCAAATAATGCTAGAATGGTAGGTAATCTAAACTTTGTAGTAGAAGTATTTAAAATCTACTGGAGACCCAAATTAACTATCATGATTTATTATCATTTTTTAAGAGAACAACAGATTTTGGTCTATTGAATGCAAAGGCAATGAAGGCATTCTTTGCCTAGAGAGGTTTAAGGTTGAGTGAACTCAAAATAGCCAAAAAAGTTGAATATAATTTTTAGGAATGAAGTTATTCTTTTTTTTATTAAGGGTTGCGGGTTGGTGTGGGTGTGGACTTCAGTGGCATGGTTAATTTGTTCACCGGCCAGTGCTCTAGAAGATTGGAACACATAGTGGGAAACCATTTAAATTCAATATGACCACCAAATGACTATATAGATATCATAAAATATAATTGGCCTACTAGAAACTTCTTGCAATTAAAATTTGCAATAAAATGACCCCTTAAAATTACCTAGCGGGAAAGCCAAAAAAAAAAAAAAAAATCATAAAAACTAATTGGACTTGTAAGTCAATATTTATTCATTCCACCAAAAATATAGAAAGGACAAAATAATGCTTTTTGATTTAGACACATCAAAATAAAATTGGGTATGAGCAAGAATTAATAGATAATTTGGAAGCTTTCTTTAGTCAAGTTGTAGTTGGTTTCGATGATCAAGTTTTTGAATAATAACGAAACACTAGGCCACTTGAGGCATTTTATGTAGTTCTTCAAGCCTTTAAATAGGATTCATTACATTAAATACCATGGGTCACCCATGGCATGGGCTCATAAAACACCAATGATAAATCCATCAATGACCAAAACAAGGTTATCTTAACTACTTTGTGAGTCAATATTAACGTAACATAAGACACATAGGATTCATGTTATGGTGAATAATTATCAAGTAGAACATCAATATACAATCTTGTAGATTGTAGGTAAAATAAATGGAATTAAATTTTCTTTATTAATTGATCGAAAAGACAATAAAACTTTTATTTCTCCAAATTCGTTATTTAGATGTGGTTTAATGGAATGCAATAAAATACATTATAAATTGGTTGAGATGAATTTAATTATTAAAAAGAGGTAGAACACTTGTTAAAATATTACGAACTTGATTTGAGAGCATGCAGTACTTAGATATTATCATATGTTACCACCTTGGGATCCTATGTTATATTTCGTGGTACGGATTGGTTGGGAGCTCATGAAATAATTCTATTTATGAAAGGTAAGTTACTTTAATTTGTAGATGATTTAGGGGAAAGGATAATCTTGGTAGGAACTAAGAGATAAGCAACTCTAAGATTCTTTTCAGCCTTACAATTGAAAATGGGTCTTGAACAAGGGTGTTTTATGTATGTGGTAGTTGCTATGAACTAGAAAAATATTTAAAATATATATAACATCATCAAATATTGTTAGAATTTCTTGATGCATTTCTAGAAGAGTTTCCTAGACTACCATTAAAATGTGAGATATAATTTACTATTGAACTTAAAGCACAAATATTGCCTATTTCCAAGCCTCTATATTGTATGATTATAATAGAATTGCAGGATTTACACATGCAACTTCAAAATATATTGAAAGGTTGACTTAACCTAGTATATAAACTTGGGGAGAACTGGTGATTGTTTTATGAATGAAATATGTGTCTTGGAGGCATTACATTGAATACAAGTAGGTAAATGCAAGTGGAATTAAAAATCAATATGCCTTACGTCAAATTCATGATATTTTGATTGAATGAAATAAGTCACGGCATTTTCTAAAATTGATATATAATGGTCTTTGATATCTAGCTTGAAAAATAAGGAAGAAGATATTGCAAAGGAAACATTTAAAACTTGGTTGGATACTATGAATTTGTGGTGCTACATTTTGTGTTGACCAATGGTGTAGAAATATTTACAAGTTTGATGAATCAATGTTATGCATCGAAACACCCTAGTAGCAAGAAAAGAGAAAAATAAGTAACTCGATGAGTTGAGAATGAAAGAGAATAATGATTTTGAACCCTCTTTAAAAGGGAAACCTCCTTTCACAATATAACATGTGTACAAGTTGACGTGGCCTCTAAATCTAGGTATCCTTAGTATATATAGGTGACAATGGGTACAATTAAAACAAAAGGGTCTAGAAACCAATAAGGAAAATATTAATATAATAATTCAATATCTAGAAGCATTGGTGCTTTATCACATATCTATTAGAACATATATTCATTACACATTCATTTACAAATCAAAACGCGATGACAACCATACATTGTCACTATCATAAAACATATTCATAACCAGCATATAACCAATAGAAATAATGAGCATACAATAGCCATATATGCCACAAATGAACCAGTACATTTACACCTAAAATACCAAGGAAATAAACTCTTATTTATGAATGCAAAAACCTACCCAGTATGTGACTACCCTGCTCCACCCAACCATAGATTCGATGAGCCGATTCTCTCTTTAGCCAACTACTCTCATGCGATATTCCAAGCATGAATGTGGGACTCATAACCGAAAGAAGAAACAAATGAGCATGGATGCCACTAGATTTATCCACCCATATCATGAGGAATTTTGCTACTCCTAGTCCCTAGGCTTTACGACAACTCAGTCTAATTCAAGGGTCACTAAGCCATGATCGACATAACACCCTCGAGGTTTTACCACATATCACACCATTCACAAAAAACTATTCCTAGGCCTGATCGAGGGACCCCACCTCTAGAATTTATTATATATCCTGCCATTCACCAGTCGAGGATTCCTAGGCCCAACGAGGTACACAATACCTGGATTTATGGTAACCCACACTCCGGTTCAGGGGTTACTAAGACAGTGGATTTACCGCAATCCATAGTCCAGATCAGGGATCACTATGCCATGCATTTTCCCTTTCCGAGATCCGCCTCACTCAACTTCGAACCCACCCAACAACCGAGCTCCACCAAAACATGAGAACCCATCACCTCTATGCTAACTAGAAATGTTAAGGAAAGGCCAAAGAGCACCGCACACATGGAAAAATCCATGGCAATGAAAAAAATATAACCAAGAACACACATAGATAACCATGCATGCCAAATTTGGCAAGGAAATCACACATGCAAATTGATCCCTGCAAGTAAACCCTTTCTAGCTGCCTGATCCTACTTTCGTTGCAAAAGCAAAGGAGAAAGCCACAGAAGGTAGAGACAAGAATTCCTTATCTGGAATTGAATCCTTGCACAAAAATATGCTACAAACGTCTTAACATACCCTACAGAATGATTTCATCAAATATTTCAACATAAATATGCTACGAAGGCCACGAAAAAGGAATTATCTTCGAACATTTTACAGGTACCATGGCAAATAATTTTATAAGTCTATCAAAATTAAAATTAATTTAATCGAATCTTTAAAAAAAACCCAGAACATCAAAGGGCACTTTGTCAAGCAATTTCATCAGTACTAATGTCAAATACTTCAAGAAACATATTAAAATTAAAATTAATTTAACCACACACTCACAAAACCTGAGAAAACAACAACCCACAGTCTAATCATATATCTCATTTTCGCTATCATATTTAACTTCAAGAGTAAAATCATTTGACCATGTCATTTTCGCTATCATATAAACTTCAGTAATAGTGAAAGCATTTGACCATGTCATTTAATTTTATGAAAAGAGTCATGGAAAGTGAAGAAGATATGGTTGCAATGGCAAGTACATAAGGCTGCATCACCTGTAGAATAAGCACAGGAAAATGCGAGAAAGCAGAGGCAACAATGCCTTATTTGGAATTGAATCCTTGTGCATAAATGCGAAAAGCGAGAAAGCGAAGGCAATTAGATAAATTTTTGAAGAACCTATTGGGGAAGAAGAAGAACCCACTTCACCTATCCAAAATATGGATGAAAGTAGGGGAAATTAGGTTTTCCCTATTAGAGAGACCAATGGAGAGGCTAGAATGAAGAACATAATCCCTACTGCCCTTCTACACTTCCATGGATTAACCTCTAAGGATCCTGATACCTTCATGTTTGAATTTTTTGTTGTCTGTAGGACCTATGACTTTGTCTCTGATGAGAAGAAGCTGAAATTATTCCCCTCTACCCTCAAAGATGCAACCTTGTGTTGGTTTATAGGTATGTCTGGGAGTAGCATCACTACATGGGCCCAAATGCAACAAGCCTTCAATAACAAGTACAAGGACTGTTGTAGGTCTAAGGAAACCAAGGAATAAATATTTAGGATGACTCTTGGACTTGATGAATCCCTAGAAGACTATGAGGAGATATTTCAATTCGGTTATAGGAGGGCCAGATGCACCCTTGATCTTGAATCACTCAAACTAGTTCTTCGCTGAGGGATCAGGGAAGATATGTTGGAAACCATCAACATGCTATCTAGGGAAGATATCTATCAGTTATCCTATGGTGACATTAAAACTATGTTAAAGAATCACTCTAGGGCTTCCAGGAAGAAGGGTAAGGCTAGTCAAGGCTTGGTGAGTCCCTCTCCCTCCACAACATCCATTAAGAATGATATAGGTAACATGTTGGAGGATTTCAAGAGTGAAATTCCATGTACATTTACACTGCAAATGGATACCATGCAAATCAAAAGAAAGCAGGAGGAAGCAAAAAATACACTAGTAATTTCTACCCTAGATTCACCAAAAGACGTCCTAAGAATGAGTGCCCATTGAATTTCATAAAGGTCTGCCTAGTTTGTGAATAAAATCATACAGCATACAAGTGCCCTTCTTTGTTAGAACTAAAAGTTGTATACCAAGGAGCAGAAGGGGTTTCACAACAACTTTGTTTCATCAATCAAAGAAGACCCCAAGGACCTCAATCATATCAACAATGCATGCAAAGGTAGCACTAATATTATTATAATCCAATTCATAATGCACCCTTGTAACCTTGGTACTCTTCCACTCGCACATCCTAGTCCAAACCTCCTTCTTGGCCTTATTCTCCTCCATATCCTCCTCAACCTGTAAACCATCCTTTTCAGCCATATCCACCCTAATCTTCTCAATGGGGCAACCCATCACAAGAGTGGAGGCCTCAAGTTAACCAACCTCTTGCTTTACTACCTCCACCCCAACCGCAACCACAACTCACTCATCCTAACCCACCTAAGCAACCTCAAATTCCTGCTCAACGAAATTCAATCCGAACAACAAGCAAGCACAACAGGTCCACAATGGAGAGACGTCTTATCCTGCTTATGCTATGGAAATACAGGAGATCAACCTTCGGTCTGGGAGAGTGCTTCCAGATAACCACCCACCTTCTCCCCCTGAAGGGTTTGAGGAAGAGAAGGAAGAGAGTGTTCCTCAAGTCAATCCACCTCCTTTTCCTAAGAGGTTGATCCACCCTAGCTAACACACCCTAAAAGAGGTTGAACTGCTAGGAGAATTGAAGAACTTGTGTGTTAAATACCACTTCTCCAGACTATTAAATATT
>APFE030888386.1:2572-36371 GCA_000404065.3 Pinus taeda | reverse complement strand
AACATGTGCGAAAATCATGCACAAAACCATAGGTGGGTCCGCCCAACCTAACATAGGGTCCAAAACCAAAATTTTCTGGGGTGCTGCCCCGGACCCCATAAAGTGGGGTTATGGGTACCCTTCAAACCCCCTGTTAACTATGTGGAAAGAATATAACACAACCCAACAAGACCAAGTTGATGAATTTCTAGACTCAAACCAAAAAAAATGACTCTGTCCTAAAATAGGACCAGACCTTAACTGTCATGAATTTCATTGATTTTGGACCGAGACCTGAACCAGCAAAGGCCCAACATGAGGGGAAATGAGTAGCATTATTTTCTCCATCAGGTCATGACATGTCCCTAGCGGAATGCAACTGAATGGATGAAGCGGGACACCTAAAAATGAAATGCATAAAGAGCTTTGATCTCTAACAGAGGGTTGACCAGACCGGCTCTAACATTGGCTCCAATGGGGGATGGTAGCTCCTATGAAGGTGCCAAGAACAGTAGATCTCTGGAGGAGCTAGATAGTGCCTTTTGGTCCATTGGGCTATGGAGTCATCATTTTGATAAACAGCACAAGACTCTAACTTATTTACAAAACTGGAGTGACTAAGAAATTCACTCAAACTTGACAATTGGAATAACCCAAAAACTGACTGTACATACTGAAACAAAACTGAAATAAAAATGGTATTTACAATGATAGTGGAAGTAGTGTTCATAGATCAACAATGATACCGTTTGAGCTAGGACAATCTTCTTCGCTTATTTCCTTTAGAAGGAAAGCATTCTGACCCCTGTATGCTGTGATCTTGAAAGGACCTTTCCACAAATTTTCGAACTTTCTGTGCTTGCCTTTCTCCTCATTTCTTGCATCCCATTTCAGTACTACATCGTCCACCTGAAATCTATCCATCTTTTCCTTTATATCATAATTTTTCTTGATTTTCTCCTGCAATTTGGATGTGTTCTTGAAGACTTCTTCTCTTGTTTGTTGTAAGTGGATCATTTGATTCAGCCTTCTCTACATGGGATCTTCCTCATTGCCAGCCTCCTGAAGGAGTTTGATCACCGGGGCAGCAAGAGAAGCGGGAAATACTGTGTCCACTCCATAAAAATGCTCAAATGGTGACATACCGATGGATTTTTTGTGAGTGATCCGATCTACCCAAAGCGCATGAACCAACCTATTGTTCCAGCTCTTCTTATTTGTTTCCAGCAGCTTCTTGATGTTGTTGACCAAATATTTATTTGAAGATTCCGCCAACCCATTGCCTTGCGGATGATAGGCGGTTGAATGACCCAAAATTATGTGATACTTATGACAAAATTCTACCATCCTTTTTTATTTAAACGTTGTTGCATTATCAGTGATTAATTTGTTGGGACAACCAAAGCAAGACAAGATGTTATTTTTGAGAAATGAAATGATTACCATGTCCGTCGCTTGTCTGGTAGGGGCTACTTCCATCCATTTTGTGAAATAGTCCGTCGCTGAAAGAATCCACCTATGTTGTCCGGAAGAGGCGGGATGAATTTCCCCAATGAAATCTAATCCCCACTGCTAGAAGGGAGCGCTCACTTCAATAGGATTAAGTGGAAAAGGCTGTAATTTCTGTTTCCCTTGAAAATTTGACATTTATGACAGCGCTTGACCATTTTATGTACATCGGAAAACAAAGTAGGCCAGTATTATCCTGCTCTCAAAATCTTATTCACTGTTGATTTCCAAAAACGATGACCTCCACATTCTCTGCCGTGGAAATCCTCCATGACATTTTTTGCCTCCTCTTCCACCAGACAATTTAACAGAATGCCACCGGGGTCTTTCCAATATAGTGTAGAATTTAAGATGCAAAACATTGCAGCCTTCAATTTGAGTGTTCTCGCTTTGTTTCTAGTCATGCCAGCGGTGGTGATAGATTTTGTAGCACATATATTATATCAAAATACCGTGGGGACAACGCAAACATTTCAGATACCTGAATTTACGTTCCTTCCTCATTATCATCGGTTAGGGTAGCGATCAGATTTATGTCCAATGCATGCAAATTTGATTCAGCCATTAGCTTCGCCAACCCTTGTCCTTTGATAAACTTTGTAGGCTTTATCTCCACATCATATTCTAGCAAGGCTGCAATCCATTTGCCTCTTCTCCCTTCTGGATCAGTCTGTACCAAAACATCTTTTACAACAGTATTAGGAACATAGGCCAGAATGTGAGAATGTAGGATATATACCCAGAAATCTTTCAATGCCTTCACCAAGGCCAGGGCTTGCTTCTCAATGATGTTATACTTTAAAGTTGCATCTCTTACAGCTCTGCTGAAAAATGCAATGGGTCTTTCATGACCCTCTCTCTTCTACAATAATACCGCTACCATAGTATGCTCCAAAGCAAAAGAAAACACTATGAAATCCTGAGTATAGTCCGGGCTTAATAGAACTGGAGCTGAAGAAAGGGCCAATTTGATCAAGTCAAAGGATTTTACCGCCTCATCTGTCCATTTGACCTGGTTGTCCTTTTTAATCATGTTGGTCATTTCTTTCAAGTGTTCTACAAGATTCTATACAAAACAACGCAGAAAATTCATCTTACCATTGAATGATTGTATTTCCTTTTTGTTTCTGGGCAGATCGATTTGTTGAATTGCTTGCACATGTGTTGGGTCTATACGAATGCCATCTTTTGAAATGATGTGCCCAAGTAATTTTCCTTCCTCCATGGTGAACAAGCTCTTCTTTGGATTCAGCGATAAACCATATTTCCTGCATTTTTGAAAGACAATTTTTAGGTGATGCATGTGTTCTTCATCAGATTTTGAAAACACCGTCAAGTCATCCAAGTACACCACCAAAAATACATCCTTCTCATTTACAAATGCCAAGTCCATTGCACGCTGAAATGTGGCACCTGCATTATTTAAACCAAATGGCATTTTGGCATAGTGAAAGGTTCCCCATGGAGTGGTGAATGTTGTCTTGTCTCTATCATCTTCATGGACGGAAATCTGGTTATATCTGGAATAACCATCAAGCAGCGACATACGAGATGCCCCTACTACTCGCTGAAGTATATGGTCCATCTTGGGTAGCGGATAGTTGTCCTTCAATGAGACCTTATTTATATTTTTGAAATTAATGCATAGGCGGATCTCACCGGTCTTCTTACGTACACGCACTAAGTTAGATATCCAATTTAAAAATATGATGGGCACAATGATACCTGATTTGAACAACCTATTTACCTCTTTTTCGATGGATGGTAGCAACTTTGGATTTATCCTCCTTACCTTTTGTCTAAATGGTTTTTGGTTGGGCTTGATAGGTATCGTATGTTGAATGATATTTGTATCATAGGTCTTTAAATCAGAATAATCCCAAGAAAATACATCTGCAAATGAAGCCATCAAACTGATATATTTGTCTTTGATCTTTGGCAGTAATGCTTTAGACAATTTTATCAACTTTGGATTGGCAGTTGTACCGATGTTGACCTCTTCTACAGCCTTTTCTGTTGGCTGCAATGTTGGTTTGCGGGCTACATCATCCAGATCAAAAAGTTTTTCTAGAGGTATCAAGCCTTTAGGAATGATGTTATTCTTCAGAGCATTACGTCCATTTGATTGATCTGCACTTCATCTATACCATTCCCTTTGTCTTCATCATTTTCCACATCGATTGAGGTTTCTTCAAACTTGCCTTTGTTGAGTAGAAAATCTTTAATCTCCTCGTCATCTTGAAACACTTTCCAATGTCACTGATTGTCTGAAATGGTTAGACGGTGCTTGACATGGATTTCAAATTTATTGTTGGAGTTCATGGGGATCTTTAGGCTGCTCGCTGCCTTGGAAAGAGCATCAACAATACTATTTTGTATACGAGGCACACATGTCAAGGTGTATTCTAAAAATAACTTCAAGATGTCTAAAACTGTATTACGATATGCCTGCATCCTAGGATGTTTTTCTTGATACTCACCTCTGACCTGTTTTATTACCAACTCGGAGTCGCCATATAATGAAATCCTTTTTGCATTTATCTTTCTAAGAATGTTCAGGCCAACAATCAAAGCTTCATATTCAGCTTCATTATTTGAACATTCAAAGGCCAGCTTGTAAGAGCAAACTCTCACGCTGCTAGGCACTTTGTTTGGGGTGGAGAAAGGATTGCGTACCCAAATACCAATACCGACACCATCATTCCCTACTGCTCCATCGAAATCCATAGTCCGCAAGCCTTCTTCCTCCTCTTGTAAGTGCTGAAAATATATTTATCGTGCTAGCTATCCATCGTTTTTAGCCGATTGCCCCATCTTTTGCTACTTCTCTTGTCCTTCTCTCTTCAAGATTTCTCTGAAATTTTTTGTTATTTCTGGAATGTCATATGCTTCTACCATCTGACTATCTATCTCATTTAACTTTCTGAAAACAAAACAAAAGACTCTAAATCTGTATGTACATAGTTAATGGGATGATTTATCAGTTTCTCCTTGCTTGTGATCATATATTTCATCTTTTGTTCCCAATATAACTTCCTCATTTCTCCAAACACTAGGATTGTTGCATAGAAGAAATCCAGTTGTAGTGTCCCTTTCAATTTTGCTACCCAAGACCTGGAAAGAAGCATGCCAAACCTTGGAGGAATATCTGCTACCACCACATCCATCAAAACATTTTTCATAGGAAGCTGATCCAAACTCACAACCAAGTCTTTGATGAGACCTATACATCTTACTCTGCTGGGATCAAATGAATAGAGATCATGATATTGTCGAGTGATATCCAAACCAAGCTTATCCATGATAGCCTTGGGCATGAGATTGTGAGAAGCTCCGGAATTGAACATGGCATTATGTAAAATGAAATCATGCAACCTCAAACTGATGTAGAAAGGGGGCACCTCATTGTCACGAGACTAACCGTTTGATGCTGGTCCAAAAATCATTTCGGACATTGGGTCCCAATTCAACATTTTAGAAATTTGTCCTTTATAAATGTTGTTCTTCATTACTTCAGTCAAGGGGATGGATATCTTTAACTTAGAAATCTCGTTCTCTAGGCTAAAAGTGGGAGTTTTTTCTACCTCCTTGATTGGGATCTCTTTCCTTTCCTCTTCCTCTGAGGTGGTAGGTTGCTGTGATTATTCTGCAGGTTTTGATTTGCTGCTCTCCGGACCAACCGCCTCCTATCCTTTTCTTTGTGTAGCTGATAAATCATTCTTTGTTTTTTCACCCTCCCTCTTTTTCTGAATTGAAATGGCCGACACATCTCTGTTTCTAAGTGAATATCATCGTTGTTGTGTAGACAGAGCATTCATATACCCCCTTTGATATTCTTCGGATTCTTCTTCCAACACATTGTCGCTAGTTAGAATAAAATCAGTGTCTTGGCGGGCAGCTGAATTCACTGCACATTCTTCTTCTTTAGTAATGTAAGTAGGAAAATCATCTGGAATAAAGAGATGGTTTTCTTCGCCTATTACATTCCCAACCTCATTTGACTCTAGTCCATGAACAAAGTTCTACTGCAAAGGTGTTTGTACTGGCTGTTGTGCATTCTGCTCTTGATTTCGCTGATCTCTCTGTCTTATCCTATATTGTGGCTGCTGCTGACCACGAAAGTTCGGATTCCTCACTTGTGATTCTGGCTTGTCAAGTTTTACCCTTTCAAGCAGCTATTCTACCTTTTTGAGAAGTTGATCCATTGCAGAAGATTCTTCTTTCACAATGGTATTCTTCTCTGCTTTTTCTCTAGCTCTTTTGGATAGCATGTTTGCCTCGACGCTGATCACAATTCTCTGTGTCTTCCATTGTGGCCGATTCCCTTTCTCTCAATTGATAAGCCATATCAACATCAAAACCTTCCGGGAATTTCACCATGGCTAGTCTCACGAGCGGCCTTAGATCATCTGGAATTTCATTGTACACTGTATTGAATCTCATGCAATAATCTTGGACTGACTCACCAGCGTTTCTCTTGATTTGCTCGTATTCGGATAGAATTTGAAGAGGGTTCTTTTTCACTTCCCAGCGGTTCAAGAATATTCTATGTAGGTCTGCCAAGGTGGCGATACGTGCAGCCGGTAAACCTCTGAACCATTTCTTCACCTCACCTACAAATGTTTGTACAAAGAGCCTCATTAACATGTTCTCCACAGTGATATCATAAAGTTCACAGAAGTCTGTCATTCGTTCCACGTGTTGCTGCGTAGTAATGCCACTAGGAGAGCCATCAAAGAATGGGATTTTGCATTGGTAATCAGCGGGCATATCATCTAGAACTTGGAGTAGAACAAGGGGTACAAAACATGCAACCATCATTTTTGGTGGATTTGGCCTTGGAGGTGTTGGAGGAGTGTGCACAGTTTTGCAAGGGGCTTGTAATTGGATTTTGGAGTGGTGTCAAAATGTAATTATCAATTAATCTATTAGCTGTCTCTGTTTCAAGGTCTACAAGAAATTGTGGATCAGGGATGGTATAATCAACGGCCCTTTCGAATTTAGACTCAAACAATGATATCTCGAACCGATCGTCAAACACAAGCTCTTCAAGATACTCAAAAATGTCGGGACATGAATGTGATTTGAACACAGGAGTTATGGTGCTCTCTTGACGAAGGCGCCTGGGGATCAAATTGGGATTTTTGAAGATATGGGGAGGATCCGAGTCTAGATTGGCTCTGGTATATCGTCTTGAAGCCAACGTTCTATTGAGAAAAATCACACGACACAACCAACTTGCTCAGCCTTTCCAATCCTAAGCTCATCATCCGGGAGCTTAAAATTATTAAGAAACACGGGGATTTGATTTCCAACTTAGTCTTCCCCAACGGAGTCACCACTATGTTAGCGCCTAAATCCACCTCAGTCTGAAGGGAGGCAAAATTTAGGGTAACTACAAACCACACTCAGTCTAGTAGCTAGCCCTACCAGAACAGGAGAGGGCTCTCTCCGAGTCACACTTAGTGAATAGATGAGCGAAAAGGACTGAGATGACTTTCAAACAAACTATTTATCTTAGGCTAGTAAGTGGAAATGATAATAAGGAGTGATTTTTATGAATGACTGTATTTCCGGGATGTTATGGGACCACTAGACCTCAATGAACAGAGAACTTAACATGAAGGCACAAATTATTTCGTGAGGCAAGGTAGGCTGAAAGCATAGTAATTTAGTTTTAAAATATGGTGGAATGGAAATATTGATTAAGAAGGTGAAAAGGGCATGGGTGACATGAATCCTTTTCAATAGAAGAATGAACACTATAGATGAAATTTTCCCATAGGTAGAGCAATAGAATTGAATTCTACCTGATCTCACTCGAAAAATTTCACTAGAAATTGATACAAAATGAAACTATGGAACATAACAAAGAAATGGAGAGAATGATTAAGAAAGTGAAAAGCGCATGGACAACATGAATCCTTTTCAACAGAAGAATGAAACAGTGCACATGAAATTTTCCAACAGGTAGAGAAATAGAATTGAATTCTACCTGATCTCACTCGAAAACTTTCCCCAGAAATGAATGCGAAATGGAATAAAAGACATAACAAGATACATATGAAACATAAGAGAAACACTTGCTATACTCACAACCACAAGAATATCATGAAACAGAGCCGCTGCCTTTCATTAATTCTCTGTAAAAATATACAATGCAAAAACAAAGTTTCTTTCCCACAGTCTCCCAGAAGTTACAAGCCAACCAACCCTTTGCAAATAACTTGCATAAAATATGTATAATGTGTGAGAAAGAGATATAATTCCCAGGGGTTGGGAAGTTACTCAAATCATTTCGAAATGGAGATGGAGAGCCAACCATCAACTACAGGTGCAGTGTTGCAAATATGACATTTGGCTTTGGGGTGACCGTTTGCCTTCCTTCGCCACTTGGATAGAAGCCAATATGGAGAAAAAACATATTAAATGCCGCCTTTGGTGCCAAAAAAACCGAAGTGTAGATGAGCGGGCCCACTTCGAAAAGTCGCGAACCGAAATTTCACAAAATGGAAGCAAATTGGCAATTTTTCCTCTGTGCGTCGCGCTAGTTTGGGGCCTGTTTTTGGGCACTTCTAGGTGTCCAAAATGTGCCCAAAAGGCTTGTTAGAAAGCTTTCCTTGTCTACTTTCTAACCCCACTGGAATTTCTGAATTTGAAGCTCATTCTCCCCTCCAAATATTCATTCTCGCAAGACTACATTTTGTGTGTCCAAAAAGTGGCAGAAAGGCCATTTTTGGGTGTTTTTTGACCTTTAGGAGACCCAAGACTTATCAAAATTTCTAGCCAAGACACCAATAGATGTATTTCGCGATGCTGAATCTAAAAATGCAAACCTTTTCTCGATTGGAGTGCCAGAATTTTAGCAGGGAGAAAATCCCTATTTTTCGCCCAAAAATTTCCATGTGACCAAAATTTGCCCAAATTTTTTGAGATTTGGGCTGGAAGTTCTCTATGGGGTGCTTTGCTGAGTCAAGGAGGTCTCAGCCAAGATCCTGAGCCTATCTTGCTCTTTTGCCCTTTTTCCCTTTTTGTGGCTTTCCTTAGTTTTTCTTTCAAACTCCTTATTCGGGCTCCCAAACTCAAGTTCTGTGTCCTGTAATGACGGGCCATGTGTCTCAACAGTGTGTTGTCTTTGTTGGCCTTGTTTAGCATTTTGTCCTGGTGCATGTTGACTCTCTCAAGAATAGACTCACGATCATCCATAACCTGTTGCTCCAATGAAGTGAATTCAATCCTCCTCTGCTGGGCAGTTAGGCGACCCTCACGAATGTTCTGTAGCTCCATGATCACATGCTGGTCTTCCAGCTGTTTGTTCCTCTGCTCTAGACATTTGATGACCCATTTGGACCTCTCAAAATTGAGTATCAAGTCTTTGATTTCTGTGTCCTGCTCCTTAATAATCATCCTAAGTTTGGCATTTTCTGCCTCTGTCTCTTCATCAGGAATGAGCATGACACCGGTCCCTTGACCACCTGATGGCTCACCCGAAGGACCCTCCTCATGCATTGGCTCCTTACCTCTGTCTTGTTCTTGTGTCGTCGATGCCCGAAGCGAGGCCCCTTCCACCCCAGGTGGAGATAACACTCATTTTGCTGCTGCAAACAAAGGCCTGGTGCCTTTCGGATAGCCTCTCTGATATGTGATGGAAAATGGCACCACAGTGGTCTCATGGCGCTCATGCTGATGAGAAGTACCCCCTATCTCATGTTTTTCCTCTGATACTACCTGTGGAGTGTTGAAGAAGTCACGGGAGATGAATTCCTCCCAAGCAATGCCCTGCAATCCCAACTGATGGTCCACCAAAATCTGGATAAGAGCAAAGTGATATACGCTGTTGAGCTGCTGCCGAGGGGTCTTGTGCTGCATGAATTTTCTCATCCTCTCTATGTTCTCGCAAATGAAAAATGGGAGGTTCATCATACGCACCCTGGTGAAGTGCATGAGTAACCTGATGTTTTAGGCATAAAGGCGAGAAAACCTCCCCTCACAACTGAAGTATTTCATGATCAATCTCATGAGCGGAGCATAATCATCTCTCAGAAATCTGAATGGGAAAACTCTCGTGAGCTGACTCAAACAACTGGCTTTTATGTAAGGCTCATAAAGTTCCCTCTCCACCTTCATCTTCTTGTGCCACTATTCTCCAACATTCAGTATGCCTGTTGCCACTGATATGGTTTCGGGTGTCAATGTGAAAGTGACCCCTGCCAAGATAGACTGTCCTCCATGTAGGTGAAGTGCAAAGAGGCAGGCCAACTCATGATGAATTCTAACATTTGCCACCCTCTAACAAAATTCGAAACATGCCAAGTGCTGGAAACAAGACATAGCGAGAGGACATGCTTGCAACTCCGTGAGGGTGTTTGGTTCATCCCTGACATGTCTGCCACTCCTAGGTCTTTGGGGAGCCTGTTCTCCTGAAGCTGTATCACTGTGGGTTTCCCCCTCATAATATGATGAAGTTTCTGATGCCATTATTGCTGTTTGTACCCTGAATTTCTTTGCTGCCCTCTGAATCCACTGAATTGATAGATGCTTTGCAAATCTACCACCAAGGGGACAATAAAATAGGGAGTATCAGGAGGGGAATGATGAAATAGGGATAGGGGTTTAGAGGGGAAATTTATCAGGGATTTGGGAGTGTTTGGGGTGTGGTTTTGGTGGGGTAGGGTTAAGGCACTCTTGAGCTATATGAGTAAGCGGACAAAGGGATAGGATTGCACTGTAGCTAGGGTAACCATTAGGGGAAAATGCTCCCAAGGAATTAGCTGACAGAGGTAGGGTAGGAGCATGATTTATAATTAAGTTACTGTAGCAAAACCCTAGCTATTTGCCATTCTTTGCGTCATTTTGTGTTTGCTTGATAGAAGTTTTTCATTGATGTCATGGCCACCAAGATATATTTTTCCTTGAATATAAGGATCAATGATGAGATGGTTTATGGGCAATTTTGCAATGTTGAGAGCCAATTTACAAAAATTTGAGAGATTTGGTGCCTTTTTTAGGCTCACAGGCCTGTGTGCCGCGTGCTTTGCCCAGTGCGCCGCGCGCCGGGTATGCGCCGCGCCAGTGTGAAGTTAACACTGTGGCCGGGTTCCTAGTGTGCCACGCCACATTGTGTGTGCGCCGCGCGCAGTCAAATGACACAGTTTGCTTGGAAAACAGGGGATGGGTCTTAGTGGAGGTTTCTAAGGGGTTTTATTATTAGATGTGGGGGATATGGAAGTGAAGACGATGAGGAGTGAGAGGAAGAGGAGAGGGGAAACAAAACCTTGGTGGATTCTTCAAATTTACAAACCCCCATTATCACTTTTGCTTTGAGGATGATTGGCATGGATGGCCAATATGTTTTGGATCTCAATTGACATCTTAGAAACAACTAAACATTGACGAACTTGATTGGATGAGAGGTGTCAAAGGCCTACCTCGTGATTTGATAGCTTTCACAAAGATTTGAAGCGGTTTTGCATTGTTTTTAAGCTGCTGGACTGTGTGCGCCGCACGCTATTCCTAGTGCGTCGCGCGCCTTATATGTGTCACGCCTGTGTATTCGTTCAACGGCGGGCTGGCTGTGTATGCGTTGCGCGCGGTGAGTGTGCCGCGCTCTTGCCTGTGTGCGCCGCGCTTCCCAAATCACCTCCCAACTCACTCAAATGCTCACCAATCTCACTCTCCCACCTTATGCAATGTCTTTCCAAGTCTCCAATGGCTCAATGGCTTTGCTTTGGGCCACAATATGTATTTATAGGCTTGAGAGAAACTGGTTTGATTTTTTCCTCTTTAAAAACCCACTTTCTAATGTTGAGTTTTGCACCATTTTATTGACTTTTAAAGCACTCTGTTTTTTCCATTTTTTCTTCGAAATTGTGGCTCTCTTGATGAAATTTTCAGCATTCCTTTGCGGGGATTGTGTGACTGGGCCTCTGGCTTTAACATCCATGACTGCATCTGAAAATGTCAACTGTCGATTTCTGGAAATTTTTGTCATAGTTGACCTTGCTTGACTTTTCTTCAAAACAGAGTTTTGAAGAAGAGTCGATGTCTCTTGCGGTGATGATGAAGCTTTCTAGACCATAGCTGTATAAAGTCTCCCCATGGCCTGCATGGCTTGTTCTAGACATGTTTTTTCACATACCAGTTTGATGGTTTCCTAGACACAAACATAAAAATTGACTTTGTCCTGTAATATGACCAAACCTTGACTATCATGAATTTCAGTGATTATGGACCAAGACCTGAACCAGCATGGGCCAGACATGAGGGAAACTGACTAGCATGACTTTCTCCATCAGGTCATGGCATGTCCCTAGCGAAATGCAACTGGAAGAGAGGAGTGGGACACCTAATCATGAAATGCATAAAGAGTTTTGATCCCTGACGGAGGACTTGACCAGGCCGACTCTAACATTAGCTCCAATGGGGGATGGTTGCTCCTTGGAGGTGCCAAGAACAGCAGATCTCTGGAGGAGCTAGACAGTGCCTTTTTTGTCCATTGGGCCATGGAGTCATAATCTTGATAAACAGTACGGGACTCTGACTTATTTATAAAACAGAAAGACCAAAAGACTTACTCAAATGTGACATTAAAATAACTCAAAAACTGACTTTACACACTAGAACCAAATTAAAAAAAAAAATGGTATTTACAATGACAGCGGAAGCAGCGTTCATAGATCAACAGTGATATTGTTTGAGCAGCCGACCATTGATCGGCCCTCCAGGACAATCTTCTCCACTTATTTCCTTTAGAAGAAAGGCATTCTGACCCCTGTATGCTGCGATCTTGAAAGGACCTTTCCACAAATTTTCGAACTTTTCGTGCTTTCCTTTCTCCTCGTTTCTTGCATCCCATTTCAGCACCACATCGTCCACCTGAAATCTATCCATCTTTTCCTTTCTATCATAAATTTTCTTGATTTTTTCTTGCAATTTGGATGTGTTCTTGAAGACTTCTTCTCTTGTTTGCTGTTAGTGGATCATTTGATTCAGCCTTCTCTGCATGGGATCTTCCTCACTGCCAGCCTCCTGAAGGAGTTTGATCACCGGGGCAGCAAGAGAAGCGGGAAATACTGTGTCCACTCCATAAACAAGCTCAAATGGTGACATACCAATGGATTTTTTGTGAGTGATCCGATCTGCCCAAAGCGCATGAACTAACCTCTTGTTCCAGATCTTCTTATTTATTTCCGGTAGCTTCTTGATGATGTTGACCAAAGATTTATTTGAAGATTCCGCCAACCCATTTCCTTGTGGATGATAGGTGGTTGAATGACCCAAAATTATGTGATACTTATGACAAAATTCTACCATCCTTTTTTATTTAAATGTTGCTGCATTATCAGTGATTAATTTGTTGGGACAACCAAAGCAAGACAAGATGTTATTTTCGAGAAATGAAATGATTACCGTGTCCGTCGCTTATCTGGTAGGGACTGCCTCCATCCATTTTGTGAAATAGTCCGTCGCTGTAAGAATCTACCTATGCTATCCGGAAGAGGCGGGATGAATTTCCCCGATGAAATCTAATCCCCACTATTGGAAGGGAGTGCTCACTTCAATAGGTTTAAGTGGCAGAGGCTGTCATTTCTGTTTCCCTTCAAAAATCTGACATTTATGACAACGCTTGACCATTTTATGTACATCAGCAAACAAAGTAGGCCAGTAGTATCCTGCTCTCAAAATCTTGTTCGCTGTTGACTTCCAAAAAAGATGACCTCCACATTCTCTGTCGTGGAAATCCTCCATGACATTTTTTGCCTCCTCTTCCACCAGACAATTTAACAGAATGCCACCGGGGTCTTTCTAATATAGTGCAGAATTTAAGATGCAAAACTTTGCAACCTTCAATTTGAGTGTTCTCGCTTTATTTCTAGTCATGCCAAGCGGTGGTGATAGATTTTGCAGCACATATATTATATTAGAATACCATGGGGACAACGCAAACATTTCGGATACCTGAATTAACATTCCTTCCTCATTATCATCGGTCAGGGCAGTGATCAGATTTATGTCCAATGCATGCAAATTTGATTCATCCATTAGCTTCGTCAACCCCTGTCCTTTGATTAGCTTTGTAGGCTTTATCTCCACATCGTATTCTAGCAAGGCTGCAATCCATTTGCCTCTTCTCCCTTCCGGATCGGTCTGTACCAAAACATCTTTTACAGCAGCATTAGGAACATAGGCCAGAATGTGAGAATGTAAGATATATACCCGGAAATCTTTCAATGCCTTCACCAAGGCCAGGGCTTGCTTCTCAATGATGTTATACTTTAAAGCTGCGTCTCTTATAGCTCTGCTGAAAAATGCAATGGGTCTTTCATGACCCTCTCTCTTCTGCAATAATACTGCTGCCATAGTATGCTCCGAAGCAAAAGAAAATATTATGAAATCCTGAGTATAGTCTGGGCTTACTAGAACTGGAGCTGAAGAAAGGGCCAATTTGATCAAGTTGAAAGATTTTACCACCTCGTCTGTCCATTTCACCTGGCTGTCCTTTTTAAGCATGTTGGTCATTTCTTTCAAGTGTTTTGCAAGATTGGGTACAAAACGACGCAGAAAATTCATCTTACCATTGAATGATTGTATTTCCTTTTTGTTTCTGGGCAGATCGATTTGCTAAATTGCTTGCACACGTGCTGGGTCTATACGAATGCCATCTTTTGAAATGATGTGCCCAAGTAATTTGCCTTCTTCCATGGTGAACAAGCTCTTCTTAGGATTCAGCGATAGACCATATTTCCGGCATTTTTGAAAGACTACTATTAGGTGATGCATGTGTTCTTCATCAGACTTTGAAAACACCGTCAAGTCATCCAAGTACACCACCAAAAACACTTCCTTCTCATTTGCAAACTCCAAGTCCATTGCCCGCTGAAATGTGGCACCTACATTCTTTAAACCGAATGGCATTTTGGCATAGTGAAAGGTTCCCCATGGAGTGGTGAATGCTGTCTTGTCTCTATCATCTTCATGGACGGAAATTTGGTTATATCCAGAATAACCATGAAGTAGCGACATACGAGATGCCCCCACTACTCGCTGAAGTATATGGTCCATCTTGGGCAGCGGATAGTTGTCCTTCAATGAGACCTTATTTAGATTTCTGAAATCAATGCATAGGCGGATCTCACCAGTCTTCTTACGTACGGGCACTAAGTTGGATATCTAATCTGAAAATTTGATGGGTACAATGATACCTGATTTGTACAACCTATTTACCTCTTTTTCGATGGATGGCAACAACTTTGGATTTATCCTCCTCAGCTTTTGTCTAAATGGTTTTTGGTTGGGCTTGATAGGTATCGTACGTTGAATGATATTTGTATCATAGGTCTTTAAATCAGAATAATCCCAAGCAAATACATCTGCAAATGAAGCCATCAAACTGATATATTTGTCTTTGATCTTTGGCGGTAATGCTTTAGACAATTTTACGAACTTTGGATTGGTAGTTGTACCGATGTTGACCTCTTCTACACCCTTTTCTGTCGGCTGCAATGTTGGTTTGCAGGCTACATCATCCTGATCAAAAATTTCTTCTAGAGGTATCAAGCCTTTAGGAATGATGTTATTCTTCAGCTGCATTACGTCCATTTGATTGATCTGCACTTCATCTGTACCCTTCCCTTTGTCTTCATCATTTTCCACATCGATTGAGGTTTCTTTGAACTTGCCTTTGTTGAGCAGAAAATTTTTAATCTCCTCGTCATCTTGAAACACTTGCCAATGTTGTTGATTGTCTGGAATGGTTGGACGGTGCTTGACATGGATTTCAAATTTATTGCTGGAGTTCATGGGGATCTTCAAGCTGCTCGCTGCCTTGGCAAGAGCATCAGCAATACTATTTTGTATACGAGGCACACATGTCAAGGTGTATTCTGAAAATAACTTCAAGATGTCTAAAACTGTATTACGATATGCCCGCATCCTAGGATGTTTTGCTTGATACTCACCTCTGACCTGTTTTATTACCAACTCCGAGTCGCCATATACCGAAATCCTTTTTGCATTTAGCTTTCTAATAATCTTCAGGCCAGCAAACAGAGCTTCATATTCAGCTTCATTATTTGAACATTCAAAGGCCAGCTTGTAAGAGCAAACTCTCACACTGTTAGGCACTTTGTTTGGGGTGGAGAAAGGACTGCGTACCCAAATACCAATACCGGCACCATCATTCCCTACTGCTCCATCGAAATCCATAGTCCACAAGCCTTCTTCCTCCTCTAGTAAGTGCTGAAAATCTGTTTGTCGTGCTTCGTTTACTTGTTGTCCATCATTTTCAGTCGATTGCCCAATCTTTTACTGCTTTTCTTATCCTTCTCTATTCAAGATTTCTCTAAAATTTTCTGTTATTTCTATAATTTCATCTGCTTCTACCATCTGACTATCTATCTCATTTAAATTATCTGAAAACAAAACAAAAGACTCTAAATCTGTATGTACATAGTTAATGGGATGATTTATCGGTTTCTCCTTGCTTGTGATCATATATTTCATCTTTTGTTCCCGATATAACTTCCTCATTTGTCCAAACACTGGGATTGTTGCATAGGAGAAATCCAGCTGTAGTGTCCCTTTCAATTTTGCTACCCAAGACCTGGAAAGAAGCATGCCAAACCTTGGAGGAATATCTGCTACCACCACATCCATCACGACATTTTTCATAGGAAGCTGATCCAAACTCACAACCAAGTCTTTGATGAGACCTATACATCTTACTCTGCTGGAATCGAATGAATAGAGATCATGATATTGCCGGGTGATGTCCAGACCAAGCTTATCCATGATAGCCTTGGGCATGAGATTGTGAGAAGCTCTGAAATCGAACATGGCATTGTGTAACACAAAATCATGCAATCGTAAATTGATATAAAAGGGTGGCACATCACTCTCAGGAGACTCACCATTTGTTGCTGGTCCAAAAAACATTTCGGGCTGATCATCTTCTACATTTACCATGTTGGACATTGGGTCCAAATTCAACATTTTAGAAATTTTTCCTCTATAACTGCTGTTCTTCATTATTTCAATCAAAGGGATGGATACCTTTAGCTTGGAAATCTCATTCTCTAGGCTGAAAGCGGGAGTTTTTTCTACCTCTTTGACTGGGATCTCTTTCCTTTCCTTCTCTTTTGATGTGGCTGGTTGCTGTGATTGTTCTACTGATTTTGATTTGCTGCTCTTCGGACCAACCGCCTCCTTTCCCTTTCTTTGTGTGGCTAATGAATCATTTTTCATTGTTTCACCCTCCTTCTTTTTCTGAATTGGTTTGGCCGGCACATCTCTGTTTCTAAGAGAATATCGCTGCTGTTGTGCGGACAAAGCATTCATATACCCCTTTGATATTCTTCTGATTCTTCCTCCAACACGGTGTCGCTAGCTAGAATAAAATCAGTGTCTTGGTGGGT
Source organism: Pinus taeda (assembly GCA_000404065.3). Classification (NCBI taxonomy): domain Eukaryota; kingdom Viridiplantae; phylum Streptophyta; class Pinopsida; order Pinales; family Pinaceae; genus Pinus; species Pinus taeda. Next base: position 19,470 of record APFE030888386.1, on the reverse strand, counting down.
AGCTGAATTTACTGCACATTCTTCCTCTTCGGTAATGTAAGTAGGCAGCTCATCTGGAGTAAAAAGGTGGTTTTCTTCCCCTATTACATTCCCTTCCTCATCTGATTCCGGTCCATGTACAAAATTCTGCTGCAAGGGTGTTTGTACCGGCTGTTGTGCTATCTGCTATTGATTTCGCTGATCTCTTTGCCTTATCCTATATTGTGGCTGTTGTTGGCCACGAAAGTTAGGATTCCTAACTTGTGGCTCTGGCTTGTCAAGTTTTACCCTTTCAAGCATCTGCTCTACCTTTTTGAGAAGCTGATCCATTGAAGAAGATTCTTCTTTCACCGTGGTTTTCTTCTCTGCTTTCGCTCTAGCTCTTTTGGACAACAGATTTACCTCAACGCTGACCGCAATTTTCTGCATGTCTTCCATTGTAGCTGGTTCTCTCTCTCTTAATTGGTACGCCATGTCAGCATCAAAACCATCTGGAAACTTCATCATCGCTAGTCCCACAAGTGGCTTTAGATGGTCTGGAATTTTGTTGTAGACTGCATTAAATCTAACACAATAATCTTGGACCGACTCACCGGCATTCCGTTTGATTTGCTCGTATTCGGCCAGAATCTGAAGGGGATTATTTTTCATTCCCACCAGTTCAAAAATTATCTTTGTAGCTCCTTCAAGGTAGTGATACTTGTAGCTGTCAAACCTCTGAACCATTTCCTCACATCACCTACAAAAGTTTGTACAAAGAGCCTCATTGCCACGTTCTCCGCATCGATCTCATGAAGTTCATAGAAGTCTGCCGTTTTGTCCACATGTTGCTGAGCAGTAAAGTTGTTAGGAGTGCCATCAAAAAATGGGATTTTACTTTGATAATCATTTGGCATGTCATCTAGGACTTGGGGCAGAACAAGGGTGCGAAACGGGCAACCATCATTCTCGGTGGATTTGGCCTTGGAGGTGTTGGAGGAGTGTGCACAGTTTGCAAGGGGCTCGCAATTGGAGTTTGGGGCTGTGTTGCAATGTAATTATTAATTAATCTATTGGCTCTTTCTGTTTCAAGGTCTACAAGAAATTGCAGATTGGGGATGGTATAGTCAACATCCCTTTCGGATTTAGACTCAAACAAAGATATTTCAAATCGTTCGTCAAACTCAAGCTCGTCAAGATACTCAAAAATATCGGGACATGAATGGGATTTGAACACGGGAGTTATGGTGCTTTCTTGACGAAGGAATCTTGGGATCAAATTGGGGTTTTCGTAAATATGAGGAGGGTCCGGGTTTGGATTTGTTCTGGTATATCATCTTGAAGCCAACGTGTTATTGAGAGAAATTACGGGACACAACCAACTTACTCAGCCTTTCCAATACTAAGCGCATCATCTGGAAGCCTAGAATTCTTATGAAACAAGGGGATTTGATTTTCAACTTGTCCCCAGTATGGTCGCCACTATGTTATCACCTAAATCTGCCTCAAGCTGAAAGAAGGCAAAATTCAGGGTAACCACAAACCACGCTCAGTCTGGTAGCTAGCCCTACCAGAACAGGAGAGAGCTCTCTCCGAGTCACGCTCAGTGAATGGATAAGAAAAATGGTCTGAGATGACTTACCATGCAATATTTACCTTAGGCTAGTAAGTGAAAAGGGATTTTGAAAACAATTTTATGAATGACCAAGCTTCTGGGATGTATATATGACTGGCGCTCAACAAAGAACAAAGAATTGAATATGAAGGCACAGATTATTCCGTGAGGCAAGGTAGGCGGAAAGAGCAGTAATTTCGGTTTAAGGTAACATGGAATGGAAATATTGCTGAAGAAAGTGAAAAGGGCATCGTCGCATGATCCCTTTTCAACAGAAGAATAACACTGCACATGAAATTTTCCCACAGACAGAGCAATATAAATTAAATTCTACCTAATCTCACTCAGAAAATTTCACTGAAATGAAACATGAAATGAATTATGAAACATAACAAGATACATATGGAACATAAGAACACATTTTCTACACTCACAACCACAAGAATCTCATGAAACAGAGCCGCTACCTTTCATTAATTCTCTGTCAAAAATACACAGTGCAAAAACAAAGTTTCTTTCCTACAGTCTCCCAGAAGTTACAAGCCAGCCAACCCTTTGCAAATAACTTGCATACAATATATAGAATGTGTGAGGAAGAGATAGAACGCCCAGGGGTTGGGAAGTTACTCAAATCATTTCGAAATGGAGATGGAGAGCCAACCATCAGCTACAGGTGCAGCGCTCTCAAGCATGACATTTGGCTGGGGTGACCCTTTGCATTCCTTTGCCACTTGGATAGATGCCCATCTGGAGAGAAAACTCTTCAAATTCCACCTTTGGTGGCAAAAAACCGAAGTGTAGATGACCAGGCCCACTTGGAGAAGTCGCGACCCAAAATTTCGCAAAACGGGAGCAAATTGGCAGTTTTTTCCTTTGTGCGCCGCGCCAAATTCTCTGTGCGTCGCGCCACTTTGGAGCCCGTTTTGGGGCACTTGCATGTGTCCAAAATGTGCCCAAGTGAGCTTGTTAGAAAGCCTGTCCTGTCTACTTTCTAACTCCACTAGAATTTCCAAATTTGTGCTCATTTGCTCCTCCAAATCTTCATTCTCCCAAGACTGCTTTCTGTGTGTCAAAAAAGTGGCAGAGAGGCCATTTTTGGATGTTTTTTGACCTTTAGGAGGCCCAAATCTTGTCAAAATTTCTTGCCCGGACACCAGTAGTCGTATTTTTCAATGCTGAATCCAAATATGCAAGCTGTTCCTCGATTAGAGCCCTAGAATTTTAGCGTCGCGCCAGTGGCACGGCGCAGAGGGAGGAATTTTCTGTTTTTGTGTCCAAAAAATTTGCCTGTGACCAAAATTTGCCCAAATGTTTTGAAATTTGGGCTGGAGGTTCCCTATGAAGTGCTATGCTATGCCAAGGAAGCCTTAGCTAAGATTTAAAGCCGATCTTTCTCCTTTGCCTCCTTTGCCTCCTTTGCCTCTTTTGTCGCTTTGCTCAATTCTGCCTTTAGGCTCCTGATTCTTGCTTTGGAGCTCATGTTTCGGGCCTGGTAGGGATGAGTCATGTGCCTCAGCATGTCATTCTCCCTATTAGCTTTATCCAACCACTGCTCCAAGTGTAGATTGACCCGATCCAACCAAGACTCACGGTCATTGTTGATCTCTTGCTCCAAGGTAGTGAGCTCGATCCCTCTCTGCTGGAGACCTTGTCGATTTTCACGAATGATTTGCAGCTCCATGATCATCTGTTGGTCCTCAAGCTATTTTTTTCTCTGCTCCAGATACTTGATGACCCATATGGCCCTCTCAAAATTGAGTATCAATTCTTTGATTTCTGTGTCCTGCTCCCGAATGGTCATCCTAAGTTTGGCATTCTCTGCCTCTTTCTCTTCATCCGGAATGAGGATGACACCGGTCTCTTGTGCACCTGATGGCCCCTCCTCCTGCACTGGCTCCTTGCCCTTACCCTGCTCCTGTGGTGCTCATGTCGGAAGCGAGGCCCCTTCCATCCCAGGTGGAGATAACACTCGCTTTGCTGCTGCGAACAACGGTTTACTGCCCTTCTGGTATGTGATGTATACTGGCATGGTGGCAGTCTCATGGCGCTCAAACGGATGTGAAGGACCCCCCACCTCATGCTCTGCCTCTGATACCACCGGTGGAGCGCTGAAGAAATCACTGGAGATGAAGTCCTCCCAAGCAATACCCTGCAATCCTAACTGATGGTCCACCAAAATCCGGATGAGAGAAAAATGATAAACATTGTTTAGCTGCTGTCAAGGGGTCTTGCGCTGCATGAAGTTTTTCATCTTCTCAATGTTGTTGCAAATGAAAAATGGGAGGCTCATCATCCGCACCCGGGTGAAGCGCATGAGCAACCTGATGTGATATGCATAAAGGCGTGAAAACCTCCCCTCGCAACTGAAATACTTCATGATCAATCTCATGAGTGGGGCATACTCATCTCTCAAAAATCTGAATGGAAAAACTCTGGTGAGCTAGCTCAAGCAACTGTTCTTGATGTAAGTCTCATAATGATGCCTCTCCACCTTCTTTTTCTTATGCCACTGCTCTCCAATGTTCGGTATTCCTGTTGCCACTGATATGGTTTCTGGTGTCAAGGTGAAAGTGACCCCATCCAGGACATATTGACCTCCCTGTAGATGAAGTGCAAAAAGGTGGGCCAACTCATGATGGACTCTGAAATTTGCCACCCTTTGACAAAATTCATAACATGCCAAGTGCTGGAAACAAGACATGGCAAGCGGGCATGCCTGCAGCTCAGTGAGGGTGTTTGGCTCATCCCTAAGATGTCTGCCACTCCGTTGATGTCTCCTATGGGCCCTCTCTCCTGAAGATGTGTCACTGTGGGTCCCCTCCTCATACTCTGATGAATTTTCTGATGCCATTACTTCTGCTTGTACCCTGAGTTTTATGCTGCCCTCTGAATCTAATGAAACTGATAGATGCTCTGAAAATCTGTCACCAAGGGGACAATAAAACAGGGAGTGTTAGGAGGGGAATGATGAAAAGGGGAATAGGGGTTTAAAAGGAAAAATTTATCAGGGATTTGGGACCATTTTTTGGGTATGGTGTTGATGGGGTAGGGTTTGGAGATTTTGAGCCATAGGAATAAAGGGAATGAATGGATATGATTACAGTGGAGCTAGGGTGATTATTAGGGGAAACTGCTACAGGGGAATTAGCTAATAGAGGTAGGGTAGGAGCATACATTAGCAATAATGTCATTGTAGCAAAAACCTAGCTTCTTGACCTTCTTTGTGTGATTCTTTGTTTACTTTTAAAAAAATTTTGCATTTGTTTCATGGTCATCATACCCACATTCCTCTTCAAGTTTAACTGCCAATGGTGAAGGTAGTTGGGCTACCCTTCCAACCTTGAGGGTTATTCACAAAAAAATTTGGGCAATTTAATACATTTTTGGGCTTATATGTCTGTGCGCCACGCGCTGGGTATGTGCTGCACCAGTGATGATTTTGCACTGTGACCGGGCTCCCAGTGCGTTGCACGCCCTGAGTGCGCCGCGCCACCTCGTGTGTGCGCCGCGCACTGTAAACTCACCCAGATTTGTTTGAAAAACAGGGGAGAGGGTTTTAGTGGCAGTTTTAGGGTGGTTTCCTTAGGAAACGTGATGGAATGGAGGCGGGAACGATGAGGAGTGAGGGGACAAGGGGAGGGGAGCAGAACCTTGGTGTTTATCATCACATTTTGCAGCCCCATTTCTCGTTTTTCTTGATGATTTTTTCATGGTCGATCTTGTGCTTTTGGGGTACCATTTAAATATCTTATGCACACCAAATCATTGACAAATTTGAGAGAGGAGAGGTGTCGACAGGGCCTACCTCTTGATTTGCTAGCCTTCACCGAGATTTGGGACGATTTGCACTATTTTTATGCCCCTAGCTGTGTGCGTCACGCGCCAAGCCCAGTGCGCCGCGCGCTGGGTGTGCATCGCGCCCTTGAGAAAGCTGAACGGAGGGCAGGCTGCGTGTGCACCGCGCCCTCTGTGTGCGCCACGCTCCTCGGTGTATGCGTCGCGCCTACCAAAACAACTCTCACTCACTCACACTTTCACGATTTCGCTCTCCCACCTTTTGTAATGTCTCTCCAAGTCTTCAATGGCACAATGGCTTTGCTTTGGGCCACAACAAGTATATATATAGGCTTGAGAGAAATTGGTTTGATTTTTTCTTCCTTGAAAACCCACTTTCAAATGTTTGTGTTTTGCACTTTTTTCATTGACTTTAAAACACCCTGATTTTCATTTTTCTCTAAAATTTCGGCTCTTTGCGGGGACTGTGTGACTGGGCATTTGGCCATAGAAACCATGACTGCATCTGAAAAATCAACTTGTGCATTTTTGGAAAATTTTGTCATAAATGACCTTGTTTGACATTTCTTCAAAACAGAGTTTTGAAGAAGAGTTGATGTCTCTTCAGGTGATGATGAAGCTTTCTAGACCATAGCGGTATAAGGTCTCCCCCTGGCCTGCATGGCTTGTTCTGGACATGTTTTTCAAAGACCAATTTGATGATTTCCTAGATACAATCATAAAAAATGACTTTGTCCTGTAATATGACCAGACCTTGACTATTATGAATTTCAGTGATTATGGACCAAGACCTGAACTAGCAGGGGCTAGACATGAGGGAAAATGACTAGCATGACTTTCTCCATTAGATCATGGCATGTCCCTAGCGAAATGTAGCTGAGTGAAAGGAGCGGCACACCTAAAATTGAAATGCACAAAGAGTTTTGATCTCTGATAGAGGGCTGACCAGACCGACTCTAATAGATTCATTACCAAGAAATATGCTTAAGCTAATAAACGACAAGATGCTTCACCAGCCACAGCTTGTACATGTGCTTTTGCTGTCTAGTAAAGTTTCGATGGCGTCAGAGTATTCTGATACTAAATGTTTGTTTCTTTCACATGCAATTTTCTATAGAATATGAAATTGTGCCAGCAATGTCATTGTTCATAACTGTGTATCTCATGTCAAAAATATATCTCTATTTACATTTGTTGTGACAGAATATATTAGAATGAATGGATCAATAAGACAACCAATTATTGCAGTTAAAATCTATTCAACTCCTATAGTTTTTCATCCTAGTGGTATAAATAGCTTGATACTTCTACTATGTTATACTATGGAGAAGCATTTTGGATTCTTGAGGACCCTTGAATGTATGAACTTTTAATAGTGTTATTGTACTGGATTATGAGGAAAAATAAAAAATAAAAAAAATTGAGTAAGTAGATTATTTGCTCACTTTTCTAGAAGGTATTGATTAATTTTGGACTGATGATGAAAAATGAATAGGTAACTTTCTGTTCAAGATTTTTAGCTACAGAAACTATGCACGTTCTGCAGCTAGAAAGCCATTCCGTAGCTAAACATCAATTCTTCAGCTGAAAAGCCTCACTGTTCAAATCAGTCTAACTTTCTCATACGAAATCGAATTAATTTGATGATTTAAGAATCGTTGGAAAGATCTTGACGAGATCTACAAAATGAGGAAGTTATTATCAGATTTTGAAATAGTAAATAATGAAATAAATTTCTAAAAAGAAACAACAGGTAACTTGAGGCCCTACTTTCAACACAAGTATAAATTATTTTGGTTTTCCTTCGTGAACTCGTTTCATTAGTACGAATTCTTAGTTTTGTGTGTAAATATCATAACTAGAGAGATTGATCACCTCTCTCTTTTGATAGTCTTACATTCCATTGTAGAAGAAGTATTAGTTTTTTTGCAGGTTCCAGGAGGAAGGACAGATGACTACAAGTGAATAGTGTCTATCTCAGAGACCAATTTGTTTCATAAGAGGATGATCAGCAACAAAGAAGAAACATCAATGCATGAGCACATGCTAATGAAAAATCAGATCCAAGCACTTGAAAAACTTTCAGATGCTAGTATTCCCATTGCATCCATACTCCTTTAGTCAATAAAACCTTCATCTCATTTCCTTTGCAGTCACATTGCATTTCACTTGGCCAGTCAATAAAATTCTCATCTCATATTTTCCTACCTTGCTTTCACTAACTCATAACCCATTTTCATAAAGACATTCAGCTCATTTACATGCTGATTTGTCCCTTTACTTTCCATTCACTTTTCATTTTTCTTTCCGTTAAATAAACCTTGATCCACTGCAAAGTTTTCCATTCATAGTCCTTCAAAATCATTGTTTCATGCTCGCATTAGATGATGAAGGATTCCTTAAGGCCTTCCTTCTAACAAGCCTTGGCCTATTGACATCAACACACTATCTAAGTCCAAGGCTAGATTCCTCATTAGTACCTTGAGGCTTGTATGCCTTACTGACAGGCTCTCTCGCCAACAATCATGGGAATACATCAATGTCCTTTGATCATTGGATCTTGCAAGTAGCTCAACATCGGCTCATTTATTCGCCCTTCGCAAGATGTACTTAGGTACCTTAGCACTCAATGACATTAATGGCGAGTTTGCCTCACATTGGTTAACGACATTCATCAATGGTTGATAATCCAATGACCTCTTTTCATGCTCGACATCGATACATTTATTCGTATGACTAGAGTTGTACCATCAGTTTCATAGTGATTGAAGACTATATCATTTTAGCATTTTGCAACAGATACAATATATTTAGTAGCAGAAATAAAGAATCCACTTCACAACTTCAGCCACTATTTATGCAACCAAGAAGCAGATGAGTTCTACATTTCATTCCATGATCCAGAAGCAGCCACACTCCTCAATTTCCATAACTCATGCACATTGAAGGTAAGTGAAGGTATGTGGTTTCCTAATTTTTAGTCATGCAATTCCTTAAAATACTAAAATTGTAACTTTGGGAAATTCCTCACTTCCTCTTTCACATTGTCATATCTTTAGTTGGGGGTAAGGAACATTTCATATTCATATATCATACACCATCACACATTTTCATTTCATCCTAACATACTTGTCCTAATCAATTATGATTGCATTATGGTTCAAAAAGTTATATGATTTGCAAATAATGTTTAAATTAAGAGCACACTATATGGCTAATTTTAAAGATGCATTCTTAAATATGTTCAATGAATCTTGTTGCAACAAAAAGAAACAAGGTATTGAAACACAAGAACCAATACCAATTAGAATTTGGTTGAAACACAAGAGCCAACCAAACATGTTGCAAATCAATGTATGACAAGGAATACTTCGCAAAAATAAATAAAATTGTCAAATGCAAAGTTTAAGGACATATGCTATAAGCCAAGTTCATTCAAAAGCAAAGAAGTTGCAAGCAAATCAAAGGAATTAATGCAATATTTGCATGAGGACTTGCAATTTCTCTAGTTGGGGGGTATGTTGGACTTCCAAAATGTCTTCAAAATGACATCCACTTTCATCTTTATCACCACCATTTCACTCATATGTCACAACTCCATAACCATATAACATTTCATTAACCACCATTTTCATAAATATATGGGTTAGGATCCTTATTTACCAAAGTTATTTCTTTTATGTGTTTAAAGTGAATTTATGATTAAAAACTAGGAAATTAACATGGTTTCATGTGTCTATATATGTGGCTTCAGTTTTGTGACATGTGTAGGTCATTTGGAAGCTTCCAAGGCACCCTTATGTGGCCTCCAATGCTCAAATTCGAATTCCCTTCAAAGGAGATTTGGATATGTTTCCTATTTTGATTATAACTCTAGAGGTATAGGGAGATATTCATGGACTCTCATTAATGAGATGACTTCTCGTATTTTTGTATAAATAGGAGATCTTTCTCCTTTATTTGGAAGCTTAAAAAAACTTTGTTAGCTCAACTTGTTGTACTTCGTAATTTTGAAGAATTTGAATAAAGCTTTGAAGTTCCCAACATGGAAGGAGATGTGAAGTAGGAGATGTCATGGAGCATATTAGAATGTTAGGTAGAGTAGATTTTATTTTGTAGTTTTGCTTTGATTTCATTCAAGTATGTCATTTTATTGTTTTCAAGTATAATAGTTTAGATTTTCCATTCATGCAAGTTTAATTCATGCAAGTGTGTTCAACTGGTTGATTGTAGATCTATCTAACTGTGTCATCTATGCTTAATAAAATAGTCCAAGAAAGTAGTCCTCCTATTTTCCAATTGGTACTTGGAGCATTAGAACACACAGTAGATTTGATGTTAGTTTAATAACTGAGGTTGTAAGTGAATATTTTCGAAAGCCCTTTCAGTTGATGGTTCATTTTAAAACTAAGTGGTGAAGTATTTCATTTATGAATGAGTCTTTCTCTGCATTTTTAAGTTTACTTTTTCTTAGAACAATGAAGTATTGGATCCCTCCAAATGCTATCACAAAGAGGTAGTTCTCCCAAAATTGTATAGCAGGGTGATAAAACACTTCATTTAGCTATTGTAGTAGATTAGTTGCAATTTCACTTTCAGTCTTAGTCTTTCATTTAAGTTTGTTGAAATTTCATTTTCAATTTTAGAACAATGAAGTATTGGATCCCTCCAAATGCTATCACAAGGAGGTAGTTCTCCCAAAATTGTATAGCAGAGTGATAAAACACTTCATTTAGCTGTTATCATTTTTGCTTTCATTTCATAGACATTTTGTCGGCTTAGATTAATCTAACTATTCAAAGTTTTGATTTGTTCATTTCCTTTTCTCCCTTCTTTAGAAATTATATTTTAACATTAAAAGAGATTTAGTTGTCCATTAACATTTAGAGATTTCATTTAGAAGCATAACGTTTCTTTCTTAGATTAATTTCCTTAAGCTTGAGAAACAAAACTCCCAAAAACAACATAAACTATAAAACAACGAAGTAAGAGAAAGGTTAACTAAGCACATATAGTGCCCCACACTTCATAAGTTTACGATACTTGGATTGATAGTTTATGTAGAGCAATTTAGGACACTAAATTGACTAGACACCATGTTGTTGACAATCTTCCTCTTGCCTTTGTCACGCGCTGGTATGTTTACCTTTGTTGTTGTTGCTGCTAGTGCTCTCTTGGATGCTTCTTCACATTGCTTTGCTAAACATTCCACAACAATGCCAACTAGTTCATTAGGCCTAGAGAAGTTGTAACAATATCTCCATTGGTCCTCCTCCACCCAATGACACGACCTGTGGATCCACTAAAATTGTACTTTCATGCAGTGATCTTTTAAAAAACAATGCGGGTCATATGGATTGTAGCATTAGGTGTCGAATAGATATTTCTTGATCTCCTCTACTTCGACAACCGCATGCTTAAAATTATGTATCTCGTATAACTCGATCCGAAATGGAAGAGTGGGCCAAGGTGCCTTATTCTTCTGGTGTAGCCTAGCTAATAGTCCTGCTGAGATGTGGTATGATACTTCCAGCATGACAAGCTTGTCCAAGGATAACTTTGGTAAAACATGCAGAGGCTTCTCCACGTTGTACATCTGCATGAAGGTGTCGGACGGTGGGGCATACCAATCTGCTATAATGATCAATAACTCCATTTTTGCCTTCGACATGCAAGGTGGATCTTGTTTAAATATCATATTGTACACTGGGGTGACAAATTGATCTAACAATTGTGTGATAACTCCTTTGAAGCTGCATTCAGACAATACAATAAGTGTTCACAGAGGTTTCCGTTGATGTCCATGCCCACTTTAAGCCTCAGAACTCCTTACGGGCACAAATTGCATCCAAGATGTAGGTGAGAATGTATACTTTTTCTTGCTAACCTTTGGGCGGCTATCGCGCTCTTGTTACCTGATCTTCAGCCTGTGAGCCACATGTCGAACTAGTTCCATGCTTTACCTTCACTGGCCAATTGGTCCACTGCGATGACCCAACTCTGCGGGAAGGTTTCCGTGCTCTCTTGGCCATACAGGTGATATGAAAATATGACCAAGTATTGATATGCCTTTCGTAGTATCTTCGTCTTGTAAACCTTTTTGGGCGTCATCCTGAATTTGGCCGGCTCCTTACCCAGTTCTTCAAGATATCTCTAGAGTTGGAATTGCTTCTAGGTATGCTGAAGGGTGTCTCCATGGTGATCATTGGCTTTGACATATGGTACATATGTTGATAATAATGTGCCCTAAAGGTAGAAATCTCCTTCCCTCTGACACTGCTCAATGTCATCATCTCAGGATCGATATGCAAGATGATCCTATGTATCATGTCTGTGCATGGGAACACAAGATACCTGCATGAAATCTGGTACAAGCTGGACTTGTGAATGTTCACATAGACTTGGCTATCTTTGAGGTCTTCCCCAAATGTTCCTACAAATGCATCATTGACCTCTTGCCATTTTAGCTTGATTTCCATGTCCACAATCAGCTTGGTGTCTTCATAGATCGAAAAACTTGTAGACACTCGCTCAACTGCTGCTCCAGTTGCGCTTCCATCAATGTCATTTAATCTGGCTCTCTTGGAGGCCATTGATCCTGAACTACTAAGAGGCGGATAGACACCTACTAGATCTGGAGACATGGTGACATGCATGGCAAGAAATCTGTTAGCTAAAATAAAATAAAAAAACTTGAGGAATGACATGCAACATACCTGGAGATTGACTGGCAAGGATTGAGCAATTTTTCCTTAGAGGTCGGGATACTGGTTGTTGAAATGGCACAAAAGGAAGTTTAGACTGCTGGGAGACTGGATGGCTACTGGAATTGCGAGATGTGCATTCTAGACTGGCCTGCTGGCTGTTGGAATTACACAATGCGTAATTTTAGTTGGCAAGGGTTGCAGGCCTAGTCACTGCATTGCGCAATTTTCTGGGCCAATAGTCACTGCCTCTTAGAATTGTGCAATGCAAGACTAGAGGACAGTCATTGGGAAAAAATGTGCATTTTCTGGGAGGAAGGCAGATCCTTCCCTCTTAGGATTGCACAATGCTGTCTTAGTGAGGCAGAGTCCGGACCAAAGTTGCCCAAACCCGCTGACGAGCAACTGAAAGAAAATGTGAATGTGAATTCATTGCAACATTGAGTGTAAGCAGGAGTGAATGATCATGCATGCAAACAGTGAATGCAAGATTCATACAATGAAACAACATGCATGTGTGTGAAGTGAGTCATCGTATCGGTGACCATTCATGCAAAACAATGTCATGCATGCGACAACAATGAGATGCTAACGAAAATTGAAACGATGCTAGTAAAAGCTAATATGCATGTAAACGATAGCAAGCATTCATAAAAATCAAGTAGACAATACTCACACAAGCCAAAACACAAAAAGTGATAGAAATACTGCAAAAGACAAGTTAAGTGGACTTACCCAAAAATAGCTGAGTTGAATGTGTCAAAGACTCCTGGCTGTGTTGTGGGATGTCAGAGCTACAAGATCAACGTGAATAAGTGAGCTCTAAAGCATTGAATAAATAAGTTTTAAGCTCATGATGTGCATGCCACAAATCTAGGAAAAAGTAACACTTGGAGGAAAGATTCTAAAATGGTCTTTGCATGTAACCTCCAACTGCTAAAACTAGATCCCTAAAAATTAAGTATTCTTTTTTCATGTTTCTTTTTTCTCTTTCAAGAAAAAACATCCCATGCAGGCAAGTCAATTTTTCTCAATCCTGGGTGGAACTGGTCAACCTGATGGCACATGCAACAGTCTACTTGAATAAGGGAGAAATTTGTGCATTTCTAGGAGGAAGCTAGGCTGACTGCCTAGAGGGATTGAGCAATTTCTTGGTTGAGCAACTGAATGTTGCCCAGAATTACACAATTTATGGGCTGAGCAGTCCTGCTAGGGTAGATTGCGTAGTTTTTTTCTGGGAAGGTTGACTAATAGGACTGCGCAATTTCTGAGCCCATCATACTGCCAGACAAGATTGCGTAATTTTCTGGAGGGAAGATTGGTTCCCCTCTAGAATTGTGCAATTTCTTGAGAGAGTTTCCCAGCCAGCAGCTGGACCAAGTCCAAGGAAGCAGCCTATGAGGGGAATGCAACAAGTTATCATGCACAGGTTTTCATGCTGCTAGAAAACCACTGAAGCTTGTGTACTTGATAGTGCAAGACATGCTGCTAAGGATGGTTGGTAGGAAGGCTCCAAAATGAAGCTAAGGAAAATGGAGGGTGGTTGTAGCTGCTACAATAGTTTGATAAATTCCAAAGAGAAAACCCTCATGGGCATAAATATTGGCAATCTATAAGGTTTCTCATCAAATCCATGCATCCTTATCTCAATAAAATCCTCGAACAAATACTAATATCCCACTTTGGCATCCTTACTCAGTTGGAGTAATTGCTTATGTTGTGGGAGGATCCTTAGGGGTAGTGTACCATTCAGGATAGTGTAGATGGTTGCGATAAAATTGGACAAAAAATCAAAAATTCCTTGATTTTCATGCTTTCTTTTGAGTATATTTGTCCATTCAATCACATGTTTTCTTTGGTTTATAGAGTCAAAAGTTCTTATACCTAGGTCCTCAAATTTATCCATATGAACATAAAAGAAAGTAAAGTAGAATGTAGGTAAATCTAAAGAGATGGGAAATGTGGAACTTCTCAAACTAGAGATTAATGGATTTATCTAAGAATTCAAGTATGTCTAAATAACCAGTGTGATCTAACATGTGGCTTAGAAACCTTAAGGATGACTTAATCACATTGGTGGTTTTTCCTTCCCCAAGTAGCACCAAAATTGAGACTACAACCTTCTAGGAATCTTGACAAAAGATATACATAGGATAGGTCTTGGTCAACTGAGGAATTGGTGTCCTTCGTAGTCAATTTATTCCAAACAAGACTAGTTTATTCTCTTCTGATAATTGAGTGAAGTCTAGAGCCAGTGAGTCTTCATTGAATGGCTTTGGGTTTTCGAGATTAAGGAAACAGAAAGCCTTGTGAATGAGGTCATAGGTGACTTGAAGGATAACTTCTCCTGTCAAATATGAAACATAGTTTCTTTGAGGGACATATCAAAAATCCATCCAAGTCACAAACTCAAGAAAGTGATAAGTGGTTGGGGTTAACATATAATTTAGAATAGAGTTCACTATGTCAAAATAATCATGTTTTCTCATCAAAATTTCCCCAAGAGTCATGACAAAACTAGTCGAAGTCCAACAAGCACCTTGGGTCGTGTATCTCTACTTCAGTATCCATCAAGGGTTCTTGAGTGTAGGGGTTAGAAGTTCCAGGCTTTGGGGTGGTTTTATGAGACTTATTTAACTTCACTGTGATTATAATTGGGTTTATTGAGGTGTATAAGTACCTAAACCTGAAGGGGAGTGGTGGAAGTCAAATTTTGTTGTTTGTGAGATGACTTGGATGTCAGAAGTAAGGTGGTTTGCAGACTGAAAGGGATGAGGAATGGGCAAGACTTATGAATAAAATCTTTTTCTCATTTGAGTTCACTCAGAGTGAGAAATTCGATGGAATGAGGGTAAGACGAGAGAAATGATGTGTTAGGTAAATGATGTGGGTAATGAGGTAGGCGAATGACTCAAGGAGTGGATGACATAGGACGTGAGGTGGAGTGGGGTTGATATGGCAAGGTGAGGTGGCAGGTAGGCTTGCTTGTAATTCTTTCTTGGCACGTTATCCTGGAAAATGGAGAGGCCACATGACGAGAACAGGGGCGGTTTTGAAAACTGTTTATTGCCTTGTGCTACCCTTGCTCACGCTTTTCCAAAAAATGAGTTGGGTTAGTACAATAGATCATATCTATTTATCGTTTGATTGGTGGGATTACAATCTCATTTTCACCACCCCCTACCTAGCTTAATGGTTGTGCTACTTGGTATGGTGTATTTGTGTACAATGCCAATGAACCTATGTTGATCCATCATTGAAATTGCATGGTGATTATGTTGGAAATAATACTGAGAGGGGGGGGTGAATCAGTATTATCACATTAATAAAACTTTTTCATTTCCATAACCAGATTCATATATGCTACTTCCACAGCTTCTTATGATTAAGTTAATTGGTCTTCAATAGGTGCATTAGAACATTATCAACCATATTATCAGTTAACAGATGCAGTAACATAGAATAGATCATCACACATAAGGCACACACATGAACACCATGATATAAGGTGGAAACCCAATGCGGGAGAAAACCACCTGCTGCAAGTCATCTCAATCTTCTTCTTAATAAGAAAATCCTTTTACAATATTTTGTACTGGTGCAGCCTTATACCAGTACGGGAGCTACAACCCCCTTTGCTCTTGTACTAGCTGATCCATTTACTAGTACGCAGGCTACTACCTGCTACAATGCTCCAAAGATTTCCTTTAGCTCTTGTACTAGCTAATCCATTTACTAGTACGCAGGCTACTACCTGCTACAATGCTCCAAAGATTTCCTTTAGCTCTTGTACTAGCTTAGATACTAGTACGTAGGTGCTGACCTACAACCTTCTCGCCTCCAGGTACCACGTTTCATCAATTTTCACACTGGATACACTGAAGCACAACACATAATCTGAAAGGGCCACATTTCATCCAATTTTCATACTGGACCCAATAACCACATTGAAGCTCATAATCAAACAACTTTCTGAATCACTCAATCACTAGATCAATACATATACAATGAGAGTCATCAATCAGATCTAGTTCATCAGATCACATAAAGATATACTCAATCACTTCTCATACGGCTATCATAAGATCATAATACCAGAAACTAGACATCACTTCAACACCCAGAGCACAACAATGATAAACAAAGATTTTAAGACAAGTAAGCACCCTGCTCAACTGCTCGCCTGCTTACGTACTCACCCTGCTCAACTGCTAGCCTGCTTACGTACTCACCCTGCTCAACTGCTAGCCTGCTTACAAGTACGCACTCTACTCAACTGCTAGCCTGCTTACAAGTACGCACTCTGCTCAACTGCCAGCCTGCGTACCTTGCTCTGAGTCCATTGAATAGCCTACGGTCATCCGCACCTGAAGCCCTTCTGTGCCTGCGTACCGGCGCACCTGAACCTCTTCGCTCTTGCGTACCGGCGCACCTGAAACTCTTCTGTGCCTGCGTATGTACGCACTTTTCGCTCACTGTACCTGCGTACCCTCGGGCATAGATGATTTCAAGACTTCAGAAAGAACCCAGACAGTCAGATCTACGGATCTGAACATGCGCCGAAGAGATCTTAGTCCATCAGTAGATTCGCCTTATTTAGATCTAGACTAGATCTTACCCTCATAAGATATTCAACCAAAAACATGCTTAAGCCAAATGATCTCCTTTGCTTTATATAGGCAAGCTCTTCCTCAACTCAAGGATCATGGGGCTCAATAATAATAATAAAATAATCAATACCACGGACCAAAACCATGATAACCCAATACTGTTGGCTAAATACCATGAGAAAACCCCATGTGTGGGCGCTTAACTGCCTTGGAATG
>APFE030888384.1:27743-40789 GCA_000404065.3 Pinus taeda | reverse complement strand
AAATAGAAGTCCATCTATTTTTTCCAACTTGATCAATCATCCATAAACAACAACCTGCAATCCATAGACATGATCCATATGTCTAAAAATAGACATAGTCTAAAAATAGACTTGCGCCAAAAATAGCCTGCGGGCCCACTTAGTGAAGGCGACTCTTTTCACTAAGCTCCATCATCTTGTTGCAATCTCAATAGTTTCTGTCGATTCCACTTCCTTAAGGTCACATAGGAGGTCAAATCAGATCATAGTAGCCTCTCATCTCATGTTTACCGAGATGGCATGGTTACTTGGGTGGATATGGGAGGAGGGTGTTACACCTAGTCCATGATGTAACACACAACTTTAAGGGTGTCCTTGGGAACTCCATGCCTAAATATGTCTCCCTATGGACAAAAAAATGAGTCCCAAACCTAATGCACAATAATTTTGTACACTATTACCATGTCATAATCCAACTCTTGTGTGCAACCCACCACCTAGTAGGGGTGGTACACAATGCAACATCCAATGAAGAAATCCTCACATGCTCTGGTATCCAATCTTAAATTGATACAAAAAATGGTTATTTCAAACAATCCATCAAGTTAGGGTGGGTTATGCACCTAGATTCTGACCTAGTGCAGTAGTTTGGGAAGGTGTGTACACCTTCGATTGTTGACCTCATGCCATCTATTTTGCCAGTTTTCTAGCGACTTCGCTGAGTCAGAAGTACAATACCCCATGCAACACAAACTCAACAATCCATCAGTGGCAGGGTTCACATAATCAACTTGACGGGTTGTCACATTGTATATATTGTCCAATTCTTCCCAACTTGATTCTCTTTTAACTAGCTCAACATATCAATCTCCTCCCCATGGGTCCAAAGTCTCTATAACTCGAACATCCCCTATCTCAAAAATCATTTTTCCCCTTTTCAGGTTAATGATTACTTGATTATCAAAATCCTAATCAATCCCTAACAGAGCATGGTATGGATCGATGTCATCAATGATCTCCATAACTTCAAAATCAATAATATACATGGCTCCATCTATATCTACTAGTACACCCATCAATATTCCAATTTGGAAGATATGATGTTGATTGGATGGCCTTAGCTAAATTGGAGACCGTTTTAGCTTGGGCTTCCCCATCATTTCCCATGTACTCTTTGTAGGTTTTAACCCTGTACAAAAATTACCTGTAAACAATTTCTTAAAAATAAGAAAAAATATACAATGGTGAGAACATAAAATATACACATATATTTTCTCCTCAAACCCAAACCGGGCAAAAAAGTATGATTTTTCATTATATTCCTTTGAATGTTACAATACATTATATACATGCCAAATGATTCATAAACCCTGATCCATTAACCCTAGATTATAACATAACCATAGTTCCCTTAACCATATATACAAAATACCATGGGAAAAAACCATGTGCAAAAACCATGCACAAAACCATGGGTAGGTCCACCCACCATCTTTGGGTCTAACCCCATCCTTGGGTTTTCATAAAAAAAGAATCCACGGTGTTGCATTGGACCCCATGCATGGGGGATACTGCCCCCCTGCGAACCCCTTGACAGGGGGCCTGCTATGAACCTCTTGTTGCTCCTGGCACAATATAACAACACATGGGGCTAGTCGTGGAAAGAATATAACACACCTAAAATTCTCCAACTTTTTGTTTTATTTCCACATAGGGGGCCTAGGAGTGCATAGTCATTGGTCCAACCCTTTAATTCCCATTGTTTCTCTACACCAATAAAAATTCTTAGTTCTTACAGGCTTTGTCAATGCATCTGCAACATTCTTTAAAGTGTCCACCTTTATCAATAACACCTTTTTGTCTTCAATTATATCCTTCAAAAAGTGATATTGAACATCAATGTACTTTATCTTCAAATGATAAGTAGGGTTCCTTGCAAGGAAAATTGCACTTTTGCAATCGTAGTATATCCTTATAGCTTGTTTTACCAACCCCATACTGGAACACAATATATGCAACCAAATTGCTTCTTTGCTTGCATGAGTGGTTTCCATGTATTCAACCTCTATAGTTGAAAGTTCCACCACTTACTGTTGCTTTCTCATCCCATTGACTACTACTCCAAATTGGTTAAACACATACCCACTTATCGATCTTCTCTGATCAATATCTCCAATCCATACTGCATCAAAAAATTGATGTATGTCCAAAACCCTATCCAATCCTGGTCTTCCTTGATAGCACATACCATAATCACTAGTGTCACGCAAATACCTAAAAGCCTGCTTCATTGTTTTCCAATGTCCCTTCCCTAGTTTTGACATAAACCTGATCAATACTCCCATTGCATATGCAATGTTTGCTCTGGTACAAAACATTACATACTTCAAGCTACCAACTACATCACATATGGAGCATGGGGCATGTCATCTTCCTATTCTTGTGTCTTGGAACATTGCACAACATATAACTTTACACCTACATGAATAGGAACCATCACCAGTTTAACAAAATATTTCTCTTTTTTTTATCTCATTTTATTTCCATTCCCAAAATATAGTTTACAACACCAATATATTTCATGTCAAATTTAGAGTACAATTGGATCTTCAAATCCTGAATAATTTCTTTGTCATTTCCAATCAACATCATATCATCCACATGAAAGACCAAATAAATAACACGATCAACAATCAATTTAAAATACACACATTGGTTTGCTTTTCTCCTTGTGATTCCAAGTCACCGTATATATGTATCAAATTTTTGATACCACATCCTTGGTGATTTATTTAACCCATACAGAGACTTTTTAACTTGCATACTAGTTCTTTCTTACCCTTCCTCAAAAATTATTTTGGTTTCTTCATGTATATCTCTTCTTCTAGATCCCTGAGAAGAAGTTTGTCATCACATAATCTATTCTACCTTAACATCAAAAGCAACAACAAAAGATAAAAGTAATATAATAGAAACTAACTTGACAACAGGAGAAAAAATATCACCAAAATAAATTCCTAACACCCGGGGATAAAATTTTGCTACTCATCGAGCTTTTCATTTCTCCACCTTTCCTTTTTCATTCATATTCTTATTAATCACCCATTTATTTGCAATGGGTTTCCTTCTAGCTGGAGACTCCACTAGATCCCAAGCCTCATTTTTTTCTAAACATGCCATTTTTTCAACATTAACTCCTTCCAAAGTTTTCTATCCTCTGAATCCACTACCTCCCTCACAGTTCTAGGATCATCATCAGTCACAGATAAGGAAAATTTCGAATAGAAAATAGAGGGACTATACCTCCCTAGATGCCTTCCCTCTTGAAATGACCTCCTCAAAATTGGAGTGTGTGGCTCTTCCTATTCTGATTCTTGTTTTGCTGTAGAGTCTGATTATTCCTCCTCCATTTCATACTTTATCTTCATAGGTTCCTTTTCCTTTGGTAGGACTTCATGTTTAAAAAACATCTTTCACCTCTCTAAACACCACTTCTCAGTTTTTCACAACCTTCCTTTATTTTTGGGTTCTAAACCTTATAATTGTTTAAAACATCCTTATACCCAATAAACATGCACCTTTCAAATTTACTATCCAAATTTGTTCTTTTCTCCTTTAGAACATGTACATATGTGTCACATCCAAATATCTTGAGATGTGAGAGGGAGGTTTTCTTACCAGTCCATACCACATGTGGATTCTTGTCCTCCAATGTTGATGAAGGTGATTTGTTAAACAAGTATCGTGCAATATTCACTACCTATGGCCATAATTCTTGTCCTAACCTGACACCATTGAGCATGCTTGTTTCCTTTTCCATCTACGTCCTTTTCATTCTTTCTACAAATCCATTTTTTTGAGGTTTGTAGGGAGTAGTCTCCTCTCATGCTATACCACACTTCTTATAATACTCTTCAAATTCCTTCTTGAAAAGCTCTCCACCATTATCTATCCTTAACACCTTAATCTTCTTCTTTGTATGATTTTCCACCAATGCCTTCAATTCTTTAAACATGTTAAAGACTTCATATTTCTTCTTGAGAAAATATATCCATGTATTCCTCGAGAATTCATATATAAATGAGACATAGTACACAAACTTACCTAATAATGGAACTATTAGTTCTACTACATGTTGCTAATATTTGAGGAGCAGAAGCAGGCTCGGTCCTTGGTTTTTCTCAGAGGAGGCCTACACCAGTTATTCTCACCTTCCCCTTCACCTCCCTCATCCTCTTTTCACCTCCATTTCCCGGGCTTCTTGTTAAAAAATCACATAAAAGAACTTTTACTCTTAAGCTCGAGCGCTAAAGCATAAACCCCCATACAACCATGATCATGTGACCTCACGCCTCCATAACCCATAGCCGCCATTTTACCATAGCCATCGATCGCCACATCTTGATCCAACGGTTCCCCCGCTGCATTCAATGAACAACCTACCCATTTGTTTCCCCACCGTCCGATCACCTTTGCTACGATCAGACGACATTCGCTCTCCCTGTGCCCGTGAAATAACAACGTGTTAACTCACGATGAAAGTGGTTTTCGTGTTTCCCTGGCGCCACGCATCACCATCTGAATGGTATCGCACACCCTTGTATGTTTACCACCCATTGTCCGAAAGCAGTGTGATTAATACCGCCTGAAACCGCCATTCCCACATGTTAACTCTCGTGCATCTCCTCCGCCTAATGACCATTGGATCTATCTGCCCAAGATTTAATGGCCTGCGTTCACTCCACTTCCCTATCTCCCGGTACTCCCCGCTAAGCCATACCCGCCATCCATTTTCTCAATCTGACAGTCAGTCTTGTTCCTCCGTCCAATTCGTCCACCTGCCATGCAGTACATGACTTTTGATCGTTTCATGCTCCTGAAGGACGAAGATAACCAGTCTTCGGTACTAATTGCAGTAGTTCCTCAACAACTACATTCAAGAGACAATAGGGTCAAGAAGGAAAGGACAGAGCTCGATCAAGCAAGTGTATCTAACAGTTATAGGACTCCATTCCACACGACACTCCACTTGCCTGCGAGGACAACAGAGCACCTGAGAAGACCAGATTTGTTCATTAAAGTAGGCAAATTGCACTAGAGACTCCATCAAGTAGTTAAAGCGTTTGGTGGTCAATTATGACCCCTCCATATCTAGAATGGATGAGTGCCTTTGTAATTCAAACTCTATATATACTCAGAAACAAGATGTAATCAGGATTGATGGTTGTTGCTTTGAGGTAAGGTTCAACTTCTGGAGACTGTAACTACTTTGATACTTGCAGTGTCTCGTCTTCAGGTTTAGCTAATACAAGCTTCTTTTGCTGTTAATTTCTCACTTTCCATTTCTACTATGTTCTAGTATGTGCCTGTTATGTAGTTTTCTTGAACTCTTGATGTTTAGCATTAGAGGAGCTGTCATCCTACCTCTATATTAAAATCTTGTATGTATCAATGAATGCGTTATTCAGGTTTCTTTTTACTTAGTGCCAGAGAGCTGTCATCTTGTCTGTGCATTAGGGAATAGATTTGCAGACTTCCTTACTTGTTGCAGCCGGCCATCACAGGGTCTTGTGCATCTGCTGGTGTGGTCAATATTCTCCATATTCACCCAACCCTTAAATTATGAGTAATTGGTGGTCTAGAGCCTTGTAGTCTGGGGGTGTTCATGCATGTTTGGAGTCAAGCAAAGTAGAAGTGGTTATCTGGCTTGAAGAAGCATCATTCCTTCCATTCATCCATCTGCAACATTAAGTTGAATTAGTAATGTCCCAAGCATCTCTAACCTACAACCTAGGAGAGTTTCTTGGGGTAATAACATTAATTGGCACCATTGCCGGGGAGAGGAGATTGAAGCTTAGCTTCCCTGGGATAACGACACAGTTCTAGCTTTGATGATAGACAAAGTCTAGACACATTTCTGGTTGTAATCATCTATCTGGCGACTCTACTGGAGAACCAACCTAGTGGCGACTCCACATTACAGTTCTAGCTTAGTTTGTGAGGCATACCCAGAGAAATCCTTAGAAATCACTAGCTGACCCAGTGCATGACCCTAATAAGATTGTTAAGCCGAGGAAAACATCACAGAGGGAAGCATCAAGATCAGGTAAGTCTAAAAACCCTTATGTATCTCTGCAAGAAGGGTCTATAGCTGAGAATATACATTTTGAAGATATAGAGCCTAGTATTGTTAGTGAAGAACTACCCTCAGAGATTCAAAAAGCTCCTTGCCCTTTTAGTTCCCCTTTGGGTCTCAGTCCAAAGAAAACTTCCCATACAATCCATCATATTCCCTTGTCTCTATCATCTATTTCATTACTTTCTACCATTCAATCTGCCAGTATCCTCCCATCTACCCCAGCCATGGTAGGCCAACAAGCACCTATAAAGATGGAAAGAATCATAGCTGCTAGATATGGACCCTTGGTCTTGTCTATCCCTTTGAATGCCATGCATGTAGGAGAATACCAGGGATACATGCCTAAGTTCACTAGTACAGAAAGGGTAACAGCTGAAGAACACCTTGACTCTTTTTATAGTTATGCTGACAACATGGATATCAATGAGGATGATGCGTGGATGAGAGTATTTGTCTAGAGCCTTGATGGAGGGGCTAGAAAGTGGTTTAGAGAGTTAGCCCCTAGGTCTATAGCAGACATTGAAGCACTAGATGATGTATTTTTGAAACACTGGGGGGATAAAAAAGAATTGCTATATTACCATACTGAGTTTGGAAACCTCAAGAGGGAAAATGGGGAATCTTTGCTTGATTTTAATAAAAGATCCAATTGTATGTACAGTAAGATACCAGCTGAAGTAAAGCCTACCCCCACCTCTGTCAAACTTGCCTATGCCAGTGCTTTCGACTCTGATTTTTGCCTGCTATTGAGAGAAAGAAGATGTGCCACTTTAGCTGATATGAAAGATGCAGCTTAGAGGTGGAATCTAATATTATGGCTGCAGAAAAGCTCAAAAGTCATGCTGATAAAAGGAGGCAGAGAGGTGAGGCTTCGTCTTCCTCTGCTTCATCTTCAAAACCTTAACTAGACAAGATGACTAAGACGATAGAGTCACTGGCTGCTGAGATATCTAAGCTAAAGGTTGAGCAAAATTGTGGGAAGGTAAGGTTTCCAAACACATTTGCTCCAAAAAATCCACATCCATTTAGAAGAGCAAATGAACAATCACAAATCATTCAGAGGGTTAAAGAAGAAAATGAAGAACAAAAGGTTAAGGCTCCTTTCCAAAACGTAGTCATGGAGGAGGAGCAATTTGAAGAAGAGGATGAAATTCATTGCATGGAAGATAAAGGCAGTGTTGCCTTTTTGACATTGGCTGCCTACGAAGAATCATTGCTGCAGGACCAAAACAGTCAAAGGTGGGACAGATAAGCTATTCTACAAATTGATGAGCAACAAAGATACAATCTGAGGTCAAAAGTAAACAATGTAAAGGAGAATCCTGCCCAAAAAGTTGCTATCCCAATAGAGTCACAGAATACCAGATAGAAAAGACCAGCAGCTGATCCAGTCATCCTCAAAGCACTAGCTCAAGAGGTAACAGGTCCTGACAAGTCCCCTTCCCCTTTCAGCTTTGAATCAGAAGTCCATAAGTTAAAAATATATGTACCTCTGTTAAAACTTGTAAGGAGTGAAGTGTTTAGGAATCCTATCCTCGATGCTCTTGAGCTGAAAGCCATACAAACCTCCATTGATTATCAATTTTCAAGATGATAAGCCCAAATTTGTGCTTAGCCCAATGACCGAACCTGCTGATGATAATTCTCCATCATTTTACGTCTCCTTGACCGTTCATGACAAAGTCCTCCACAATTGCCTGCTAGACATAGGGGCCAGCCACAATCTAATGCCAAAAGTTGTCATGGAAGAGTTAGGCCTTGATATCACCAGACCATATCATGATCTATTCTCCTTTGATTCAAGAAAGATAAAATGCCTAGGGTTAATCAAAGACCTGGCCATTACCCTAACTCAGCTGCCCATGAAGAGCATGGTGATGGACATTGTGGTAGTAGATGTCCCTCCTAAGTTTGGCATGCTGCTGTCCAGGGGGTGGATTAAGAGACTAGGTGGGACATTAGAAAATGATCTATCTTATGCCACTGTCCCAGTTTTTGGAGGGGAAAGCAGGAGATTGTATAGAGAAGCACAACTGGTATACATCATCAGTGATAAGAAGAATCCTTATAATCATCCCATTTATGCTATAAACATTGATTTTCGAGCATGTATTCTCCAAATAGAAGAATCCCAGAAGCCCTCAATGCAGATCAAGAAACTAGTGAATCAGGCTGAGGAAGAGCAAGGAAGTCAGGTTTGGGAGATGTTCTTTGATGGAGCATGTTCCAGGGAGACTAGAGGAGCAAGGGTGGTGCTGATATCTTCAAAACAAGAAAGCACACATTCGTCTTTTAAGTTGGATTTCCAAGTCACCAACAATATAGCAGAGTATGAGGCTCTGATATTGGGTCTTAACGCAGTTAAAGACAGAGGAATCAGAAACATAAAGGTGTTTGGAGATGTTGATCTTATCATTCAGCAAGTGAACAGAACTTTTCAAGCGAAGCACCTAAGGCTGAAAGCATATAGAGATGAGATATGGAGACTCAAAGATTCTTTTGATAACTTTTGTATCTCATATATTCCCAGAGTTAAAAATCAGCTTGCTGATTCCCTTGCTATGTCTGCTATCATGTTTATCCCTCCCATGCCTCCCAGACTAGCGTATGAAGTCCAGATGAAATATAAACCGTCCTTGCCTGATAATGTCCAGCATTAGAAAGTTTTTGAAGATGA
Source organism: Pinus taeda (assembly GCA_000404065.3). Lineage (NCBI taxonomy): Eukaryota > Viridiplantae > Streptophyta > Pinopsida > Pinales > Pinaceae > Pinus > Pinus taeda. Next base: position 31,994 of record APFE030888384.1, on the reverse strand, counting down.
TGATGAAGTGAATAGGTTTCTACAAGTCATTTATGAGTTCTATGAAATACAAATTGACCAAGAGAATGAAGCCTTGGAAGGAAGCCCCCAACCCCAACTTAGAAACAAAATTGGTAGAGATAGTATTGTTCAACTGCCTAACAATCATATACCTAAGGGTCTGGTTCCTTTAGAGAAGTTGTTTGACCAAAATGATGTGCCTTATAAGGCTGCCCAAAGGGGAGACCAATCTACAGTCTGTAAGCATAACAGAGGGAGTCCAAATCATCCAAGATACGTAAATCTGTCCCCCCAATTGTTTGTTGCCCGAAGTGCTGAATACTGCAATTTAATGAAACAATTTGCTGATGTCTTTTCTTGGGAATATAGTGACCTGAAAACATATGACAAAAAGATCATCCAACATAAAATTCCTTTAGAGAAAGACACCATCCCTTTCAATCAGAAGCTGAGACCAATAAATTCTTTGATCCTCCCGTTGATTGAAAAAGAAATCAAGAAGTTGTTGGCTGCCAAAATCATAGTCCCTCTCAGATATTCAAAATGGGTAGCCAATTTGGTAGTGGTAAGGAAGAAAAGTGGAGAGATTAGGCACTACGTTGATTTTAGAAACTTAAACAAATGCTCTAAAAAAGTCAATTATCCTCTAACCAAGATGGAGCATTTTCTGCAAAAGGTCTCAGGAGCCAAAGTGATGTCTTCCCTAGATGGATTTTCAGGGTATAATCAGGTTGCTGTACATCCAAATGACTAAGAGAAGACTGCATTCACCACTCCTTGGGGCACTTTTATGTATTCAAATATGCCTTTTGGGTTGATGAATGTTGGAACCATCTTTCAGAGAGCTATGGATATAGCATTTGTGGGAGAGATGGATAAGTTTGTCCTTATCTACCTTGATGATAAAACAGTATACTCCAGCAGCCATCAGGACCTTTAGTCTATTCCTGAAGTGCAGAAGGTTTGGGATTTTAGTAAATTCTTAAAATTCATAGTTTGCTTTAGAAGAAGGCAAGTTGTTAGGACATGTTGTTTCTGATGTAGATGTTTGAATTGACCTAGAAAGAGTAAGAGCAATATAGACTTCATCTGTCCCGAGATCAAAGAAGGATATCCAGTTCTTTCTTGGCAAAATAAATTTTGTGAGGAGGTTCATCCCAAATTTTGTAGAGCTTGCAAAGCACATTACGTCCATGTTAAAGAAGGAGTCAGAGATCAAATGGATTGGTGCAGCAAGAAGATCCTTTGAGTCCATTAAGAAAGCTATCATGGAAGCTCCTACTTTAAGCAGTTTGGATTATAGTAAGGAGTTCCATATATTTTCATTTGCCTCTGATGACACCCTTGCAGCAGTTTTAATGCAAGTAGATGAGGAAGGTTCAGAGCATCCAGTGGCATTTTTCAGAAAAACCTTAAGGGATGCTGAGCTAAGGTATGATATCATTGAGAAACAAGCATATGCTCTTATAAAGTCGTTGAAAGCATTCAGAATTTACATTCTGCATTCCAAGATAATTGCATATGTGCCCACTACTTCAGTAAAAGATGTCCTAACGCAGCCTAATGCTTATGGAAGAAGGGCTAAATGGATTGCATAGCTAATTGAATTTAATATAGAATGGAAGCCCACCAAGCTTGTCAGAGGTCAGGGCCTTGCCAGATTATTGGTTGAAGAAAATTGCAAAACGTTGGACATGGATTTTATAAGCATGAATTTAGGAGATATCTAAACAGCAGAAGAAATAGCCGAACGAGAAAAAAAGCAATCATTGGTAGAAAATTTAGCTTCTTGTGATTGGTACTCTGCAATAGCCCAATTCTTGCTGCAGCTAGAAGTTCCTCCAGGCCTTAGTTCAAGCCAAGCCAGAACTATTAAGCTCAGGGAAGCAAGATATTGTATTCATGAAAAGCTGCTCTATTGGAGGGACCCCTTTGGAATTCTCTTGAGGTGTCTGGACAAAGAACAATCCATTGAAGTCATGCAGCAGTTTCACTCCAGTATATGTGGAGGACATCATTATAGGAAAACTACAGCCCACAAAATCCTTAGAGCTGGATATTATTGGCCCACCTTATTTTCTGATGCATTTTTATTTTTTAAATCTTGTGACAGGTGCCAAAGATTTGAAGGGAAACAACAATTGAAGCCCCTGCCCTTAAAGCCAATACATGCTAGTGTCCCTTTTCAGTGGTGGGGCTTGGATTTCATTGGAGAAACCAATCCACATTCCGGTGGCCAACACAGATGGATCTTAGTAGCCACTGATTATTTCACTAAATGGATTGAGGCCATCCCTACCAGAAAGGCTGATCATAATGTGGTTATGAAGTTGTTGATAGAGAATATCTTCACCAGATTTGGCTGTCCACATAAACTGGTCACAGACAATGTAGCAGCCTTCAAGGCAGAAGAATTGGTGGACATGTGTGACTCAATGGGAATTAAGCTAGTTCATTCCACCTCATAATACCCTCAAGGCAATGGTCTAGCAGAATCTTCCAACAAAAGCCTGATAAGGATAATTAAAAAGCTACTGGAAGACAATAAAAAGAATTGGGATTCTAAGCTCAGGTATGCACTGTGGACTGACAGAGTGACCACTAAGAAATCCACCGAGAATTCTCCATTCAAGCTGGTATATGGCACTGAGTCCATATTCCCAATTCAGTTAATCCTCCGTGTGGCAAAGTTCCTGTAAGAGGAGCAGAATGAGGAAGAAGACATGGCTAAAATGGTCACTGATTTAGCAAAGGTACATAAAATCAGGGAACAACTGGTTGAAAGGTCTATGTCACATTAGAAGAATATCAAGGAAGCCTTTGAAAGAAGGACAAAAGAAGATAGTTTTAAGGTTGGAGATTTGGTTTTGAAGTGGGATGCACTGAAAGAGAAGAAAGGCAACCATGGGAAGTTTGATGCTTTCTGGACAGGGCCTTTTATCATCTCTCAGATCCAAGGGAACAATACCTTCATAATGTAAAGTATGGGAGGGGTAACAGTTTTGGATGGCCCAGTTAATGGGCGATTTTGAAATTTTATGTTGCTTAAGGTCTTCTAGCCTTAAGGTTGTAAATATGTTATTTTATCAATTTTTAGTGTAGGCTCGGTTAGACTCTGTTATGAAACCAGCTCAAGAAAAGATAGAAAAGATAGATCAACGCCTTATAATTCAGCCTCTTCGAGGGGGAAACCTCCTTTACATTACATAAATGAACAATTCTTGGATGATTCAAATGACAAAACCTCATTTCTATATATATAGGAGTCTAAGGAGTCACAATATAAATTAGCCGACCTAACAATAATAATATAAAGCCACAAAAATAACAATAGAGGGATTCTATGGGGCTCAGTAATAACAATATGGGGGCAATAGGGGCACAACAATATTAATAAGGGGCATAACTACAATAGTAATGGGGTAATCACTAGTATTATAGGGACCCAACATGCCCCTCTCCTTCAAAAATGTGTTGTCCTCAACGCTTGAGCAGTTTTGGATACTTCTGCATAAAATTCTCATCCTCCCATGTGGAATCTTCAGCGGATAAGTTCTTCCACTTGATAAGATACTCTGAAATTGATCGATTTCGTAGCTGCCGAGTTTTTGTTTCTTTCTGTGACTGCTTCCGGTTCCAATATAATTTTTCCTTCCTCGTCAAGTTCTGGCAATATTGTTTGAACTGGAGCTTGTCGCCTATAACCTTCTTTAAACATGAAACATGGAAAACTGGGTGCAATCGAGAAGCTGCAGGAAGCTCCAATTTGTATGCCATAGTACCAATCTTTTGCAAAACCTTGTACGGACCATAATACTTTGGTGTGGTGATAATTTATTGTCCTTCTTAACTTGCTTGAGGGACATCTGCTTATATGGTTGTAGCCGTAGGAATACCCAATCCCCTACATCAAAACTTCTTTCACTGCGATGTTGATCTGCCTGTTGTTTCATTCTATTTTGTGCCAACACGAGGTTATCCTTTAAGAGTTGGAGGACTTGTTGTTGATGTTCCACTGCTTGAACCTTAGAATTTTCTCTTAAATATGATGTGATGGATGGTGGCTGATACCCATAAAGTGCCATAAATGGGGTCATTTTTGTTGTTGTATGGAAGGAAGTGTTATACACCATTCAGCCAGAGGCAACCATTTGACCCATTGTGTTTGTTTATCAGATACAAAGCAACGAAGATATCCTTCCAAACATTTGTTTACTATCTCAGTTTGCCCATAAAATTGAGGATGATAAG
>APFE030888375.1:0-13116 GCA_000404065.3 Pinus taeda | reverse complement strand
TCGTGGAAAGAATATAACACAGCCCAACACTAACAGCCTTAGAGTTCTCAAGTCTGCTCCTGTGGGGGGATTTTTGGGAAGATTCTTGACTATTGAGCTGACTGTCTCCTTGATTTGCTTTAAGATCTAATCAAATAGGTGAGAAGAGGGATTCTTTTCATTTTTATAGATTCTCTTGTTCCTTTCTTTCCATATGTTCCAAATAATAAAACTTGGCATGAGAGCGCAAGCTAGGTTGAGAACTTCATTATTTGAGAAATTTCTCCTCCATCTGTTAAGGGTGTTGGTAATACTCACCTTATCCCTGTCAAACTGTTGAAAGATATTGGCAGAAGCATCCCATAGTCTGGAAGTGAAATTACATCTGTTGAGAAGATGTTCCACAGTTTCCTCTTGGGCCTTACAAAGCTGGCATATAGAAGGACCAAATATTCCCCTCTTTCGAATGTTGTCCCAAGTCAAGATTTTCTTTTGCAGAACCAACCACATGAAGAGTTTAATCTTCATCCAACCTTGATGTCTCCAGAGGTTTAGCCAAGTTTTGTTTAGAGCCTTGGTAATTAGCTCAAGGAGAATACTTTTTGCCTCCTTAATGTTGAAGATGCCTTTACTGTTGTTTCCCCATCTGAGTTGGTCTTGCCCTTCAGACACCAAGATCATATGTTGTTCCAATATTTGACCAAGAGCATCAAATTTTGTTTCCAACATTCTATCATTCCTACAGTTTATCTCCTTCCAAGTCCTCCATTTCCTGGTGTTGTGGGTATAATCCCAAAAATCTTTCACTCTAGTCAGATCTTGGGTGTCCGTTTCATGCTTAAGGTTCCAAAAATCCTCTCTTAATAGTTTTTGTTCTTGTTGTCATTTGTCCTCCCAGAAAAGAGCAAGGTATCCATCTCTGATTTCCCAAAAGCTATTTCATTGAACTAAACCTTTGTTTCCCCAGGCTTTATTCCAGATGGTAGAGCCTTTAATGTTACCAGACATCCTTATGAGATTAGAGTGATGCCAGGATTTAGCGTATTTTTCTTTCCATATGCTTGCCCATTGTGCCTTGGGATTTTTGACCCACCTCCACCAGAGTTTGGCCCCTAGGACCTTACTTAGGATCTACTGGTCATCTAGGCTGAGAGCCCCATGATTCTTGGATTTATAGATTTTTTCCCAAGAGACCATGGCCCACTTCTTTCTAGCATCCTCCCTAGCCTAGAGAAAGTCTCTTTTGATGTTTCTAAATTGTTGCAGAACTCCCTGAGGGGCTGGAAGTGCTGATAGCAAGAAAACTGGAATTGATTGGAGCACCGCCTTTGTCAGCGTGAGTCTGCTTGCCAGGTTTAAGGATCTGCTCGAACAACTTTTGACTTTATCTTGCATTTTGTTGATCAGCGGTTCCCAAATGCTTTTTTGCAGGGGCTTTGCCGTGAGAGGAATTCCTAAATACTTTGAAGGGAGGGAGTCCCTATGAATGCGAAGAATTTTGGAGATATTTCTCTAAATATCAATATGAGTATTAGAGAAAAAAAAATTTAGATCTGGAGAGGTTAACTTCCATACCTGAATCCAAGGCAAAATCATACAAAATTTGTTTGTATGCCCGAGCCTCTTTGACAGTGGGGATACCCTGTAACATGGTGTCATCAACAAATTGTTGATGAGTCAAAGCCTGACCATTCTCCTTCAGTGGAAGACCTTGAATTTTGCCCGTAACTCTGGCATGCTTGATAGACTAGCCAAGACCTTCCATCATGAGTATGAATAGGAAGGGAGAAAGCAGATCCCCCTGCCTCAGCCCTCTTGAAGGAAGAAAAATATCAGAAGGAGAGCCATTAACCAAAATTGAAAAGCTGGAGGAGGTTACGAAGGCCATTATCCATCTGATCCAGTTGTGATCAAAACCAAACTCCTTTAACATTTACCTGATATAGGACCAGTTCACTTTTTCATAAGCTTTTACTATATCCAGTTGCAAGATCATACCAGCTCTCCTTGTGTTGGTTAAAGAGTGAACCACCTCATGAGCTTGAATAATATTGTCTAGAATTTGTCTGCCTTCAACATATCCTGATTGTTCCCCCAAAATTAGAGCAGGTAGCAAAGGTTTAAGTATGTTGGCCACAACCTTGGATATTATCTTGTATACCACATTGCATAGTGTTAAGGGTCTATACCTGTCTGGTGCTTGATCATTTTCCTGTCTAGGGATCAGGGAGATGAAGGAGGTGTTGAGAGATTTGAAGATAGTTCTATTTGTCTTGGAGTCTTCCACCAAATTCAAAATATCCATTTTTACAATATTCCAGCAAGCTTTAAAGAAATCAACATTGAAGCCATCTCGTCCTGGTGCTTTTCCATTCTGCGTTTTGTTGAGAATTTCCCTGACCTCCGCTTCAGTCACTGGTCGATTGAGGTTGAAATTTTCCTCTCTAGACACCAACTTAGGTATATGACTTATTAATTCATTGATATGATGATCTCTTTCTGGATTACTTTCCATGGCTATTTCTTGGAAGTGTTGAACTATCTCCGCCTCTATCTCCACATGAGTTTGTAGGAGCTATCCATCCTCCTTTCTTATTGTAGAAATTATGTTGTGTGCTCTATTTGCCATGGTGGATCTATGAATTTTTTTTTTGTTACGCTCCCCTTCTTTTAGCCATTGGACTCTAGATTTTTGTCTCCAGAATATTTCCTCTTGTTTACATAGGGCTTCCCAGTCTAGGTGATGTTTCTCCACTAGATCATTTTTGTCTTTATCCAAACCTTTCAAGATCATATCTTGGTTGAGTATCTGGATTTTGATTTCCACTGATTTCTTTTCCACAAAGATATTGCCAAAATCTTTCTTATTCCATTCCTTGAGCCTCATTTTTATGTGCTTTAATTTTTTATGAAGCATGAACATTCTTGTTCCTTGAATCTGAAGATCTTCTGCCCACCATTCTCCAATATTACTGATGAAATCTGGGTGTGAAAGCCAAATATTTTGAAATCTGAAAGGGCTGTTTTGGGGGGTACCTATACCCTGGATCACCATTTGAATTGGCCAGTGGTCTAAGCCTCCAACGGGAAGAACACTTGCTGCTATTTCCTTTTCTAATAGCATTAGATCCTCAGAGATAATGAATCTATCTAACTTGGATGCTACCTGAGACTCCCCACCTCTCCTATTATTCCAAGTGAAGAGGCCATTGTTGGTTTCCACATCCACTAGTTTCATATTCTATGAAAAGATTTGAAATGCTAAAGAATATTTACTAAGTGCTCTAGTTCCCCCTTTCTTTTTTGAAAGTGATTTTATCATATTGAAATCCCCTCCCAAGATCCAAGGTATTTCGGCATGTCTCTCCATGAGATTCTCAAGGGAATCTGTTAGCCTGAGTTTCTCCTCTATCCTTTGAGGGCCATACACATTCATGACTAGATAGGTACTCCTATCCCGTACAGGCTGAATTACTACTGATAAATAGTTCCTTGCAGCCTCTGCATCAATTATTGCATTTCTTTGCATGTTCCAAAGAGTGAGAATACCTCCTGACGTATTCTTCGCTTTAACTTATAGATATTTAAACCTACTGAGCCATTTGCTGTGTAGTTGCCTTAACTTTTGAATGGAGCATTTCATTTCCTGGATAAAAATTATATCTAGAGCTTCCTGTTTAATTCTATTGCTAATCAATCTCTGTTTTCTTTTACAGCCTAGTCCCCTAATATTCCAAGAAATAAACTTCATGATTAAATATTTGTGGAGGAGTAACTAGTAAGGTCTTTCATCTTACCTAAATCTATCATGAGCTTCCCACACTCCATTAGTAGCTCATTCTAATTTTTTCTACCTCTCTTTTTTCCTAGATTTCTGGGTGCTAAACCTGAAGTAGATTTTAACATTTTCACTCCTTTTCTACTTAGCATGCTCCTGTTATTAGCTCCCTGAGAACCCTTTTCCTGAGTTTTCCCTAAACATAATTTTTGTATTCTATTGAGCTCCTCCTGAGGTAATGATTCTACCCCACCAGAATTACCCTGTATTAAGAATCCTTCCAAATCTAGGTGCTCTCTTTCGAGGATCTCCTGTAGCTCTGTTTGCTCCAGTTCCATCTCACTCTTAGTCATTTCTTGGTCCATCTCTGGTTCTGTATCACTCAACATGGTCCCTGTCTGCTTATCATTTTCTTGTGTTTGGTCACGATTTTCACCTTTTTCCTTCTCTCTTGTACTTCCTTCAGTTGCTTGATCTTCTGTTGTTCTTTCTTCTTCCTCTTCCAGAACTTGGAACTGGTTGCGCCTAACCTGTTGTCCCTCCTTTTGTTGTAGCTTTTGCCCTTTTTTGCTGCCTTTTCCTTTATGTACCACCTTGTGAAAGCTGTCCGGGTCTTTCGTAGCATTAGGTTTTCTTTTACTCTCTGTTTTGCCTAAAGGGAAATCCCTAAGAAGATGGCCATGTTCATGGCGTCTATGACATCTGAATGGGATATGCTCATAGTCCACCATTTGAACCCATTCTTCATCAAAAACTTGCAATATAAATTCATCTGGAAGAGCTCCTGATAGATCCATTTCAACACATATCCTAGCAAAGGAAGTGTATTTTCCCCTTCTGGTAGCTTCTGAAGCTTTGACAAACCTACCTATTTTATTGCCTACGGTAGCATACGCTTCACGTAGCTAGTAGTCCAAAGGTAGAGAATAGAGTCTTACCCAGACCGGGACTGAAGTGAATGTTTCTCATTCTGGGACAAAGTTCATCTTCCAAGGCCTTACATAGAGACCTGCTGCAGCATAAAAGTGGGGCCCTCCTTCAAACACTCTGTCTTTATCCTCAAGACTAGTGAAAACCACGGTAAAAAAACCCTTTGACCCAAGGTGTAGCTCAATGCTCCCTTTAGGTTTCTAGTGGTATTTGATCCATGTTTGTAAAGCTTTTTCTGTGGGCCATAGTCCCATGAATTTGCAAATGATTGCGTAGGTTTGCATGTGCTCCCTGTGCGCTTATAGAGCTGGATTATTTAATACAACTCTGGGTGTTATGTCAGCTTTGGGTTTACAAGGTCCCTTATGCTTTTTCTCTTTTGTTTCCTATTGTTTGTCATCTTCCTCCTTGTCTTTAGTGTTGTTGTTCTGTTTTATTTTTGCAGCTTCTTCCTCCTTTTCCCGGTTACTCACTCCTTCTCCCGAAACCTTTCTGACTTTTTCTGGGGGCTTCTTGCCCTTGTTGGCCACCACCTCCTTGTAGGAGGGAGGAGATCTCCCTCCTGGGCTTCCCTCCATGGATGAAAACTCCCTCTACAACTCGAATCCCTTGTCCGTCATTTAATTTCCCGCTCTGCCTCCTCCTATATAAAATCTCAGTATTTATGATTTATTACTATAATACTCAAAATATATTTTAAATTTATTAATCATATAAGTCTTATTGTATGTTTATAATATATTGTTACATTAATAAAAAAGTAATAATATTGTGTGATAAAAATAGTGATATTAATTAGATTATTATTTTTATATTGAAAATTGTGTTAATTTTAGTTTTTGTTAATTCATGGATGTTTTGAGATAATTGACATGGTTAACGTTTGACTTATAGAAGTTGTCAAGATTATTATCAGAAGATTATATCCAATGTGAGTCATACTAGTCTTCAATATCAGTGAATTTTTTACCCAACAAATTTTGAATCAATAACTTTTATACTAAGAGTGAGTTATGTCAATTTGAATAATATTAATTAAAATAATAATATATATTCTATACAATTTAATAATAGTAATATAATTAAAATTAATATATATATATAGATTAATATATATATATAATATTATAATACCACCTATATAATATATATATATATATTAATATTTTTTAAATTTTAGTAATGTGAGATGTATCATGAAGTAAGCATTTTTATGCTTATTATCGATTGATGCTAATAAAAATTACTAGCCATTTAATTTATATGACCATGCTAGGTTATTTAATAATTATGTAGATACATGTGTGTATTTTGAAATAGAGGTTTAAATATTCTAATTTAATCATCGATAATTTATTTAACTTTCACATAATATTTTATTCTTAGTTGTTGTCACAAATCAATGGGTGAGACTGATCTCAAAGGTAGTTATGCTCTTTCGAACCTTTTAAATAAATTGATCAATTACAAAAAAGTTATAAAAAATATATGAATATGACAACTTATATTTTTTGCATTTGGTATTAGTAACCCATGATATTGGTCCATGGTATTGTAACAATGTTTGTTTACAAAATCTCCATGATAAAAAGTAAGGTTTAATCTCCGTCATAAAAAATATTGTTAAATTTTTCTTAAATTTATATATATCTAACTCATGTATTAATTTTTTTATAATTAATAATACTTTAAAATAAAATCAGAGTTTAGTTAACCTATATGTTTTTTTTTAAATCTTAGTCATGTAAGATAAGTGTTTTGATGTTTATCAACATAGAGTCCTGATGATGAACCACACTTCGTAGTTCAAAAGGGGTTGACTCATGAAATTGAAATGTGATTTGAAGATTTAGCTCTTAATCAATGTGAATCACACGAGTTTACATTCTCAAAAATTTACTATTTAATTTAATTTAGTTTGTATAATTTTATTCATTTTATATATATTCATTTTTTTCTCTTATAAATATCAATTTTAGTATAAACCTTTTAGATTATGTGCATTTTTACACTCATCTTTATGTGATAGTCATTTTCACATAAAATAAATTTGTTAGTCATTTATATAATTCGATGAATATATATGCCTATATAGAGATGGAATTTGACGGCAAATTACCTATCATGGGGTGATTTGCCCATCAAATATAGGTAAGAAATTTGCAAAACGATCAAGTTTCTTTGTTGAAACTATGAATATTGGTGGGAAGGTGTGGAAACTGTCAAATTTGAGGGGTGTATTAGTTTTGAAATTCCAACGCTTGCTTGTTATGTCAAACTGTCAAATTTGACGCGCTTGTCGGTTTTGAAATTCCAACCCTAGCTTGGTATCTCAAAAATCATGAATTATATAGAAAATAAATAGTATGAATTTTTTTATCTAATTTTTATAATATATTATGAAAAAATAATTTGTATATTTTGTTGGTGGGAGGTGGCGGACCGATGTTCATTTTGATTCCAACCCTGGCTTGGTATCTGAACTGTCAAATTTGATGGTGTATCGGTTTGAATTCCAACTTGTTGTATCTCGAAAACATGAATTATAAGGAAAATTATGGTATGAATTTTTTTTATTTTATTTTTTAATATAGTATGAAAAAATATTAATTTTTTCCCAGTTTTATTGAATTGACTATTCAAAAAATTATATGAAATGAGTTATAATTTTTTGAGCATATTGTATTGATAAATGATGGTATTGACCATGATACTGTAAATAATTGTTTTTGGTTAATTTTTATTATTTTTTAATTCTAGTAACCTAGGACATGTATTAATACGTCAATATTTTAATGCTTATCTTTAAAAAATGCTTATCCACATTTACTAACAACTAAATCTATATAACTTCACCCGTTGTACCTGTGTTTAGTTATTATCATCTTAACTTAAGAGATTGTTCGAAGGTTTAGCCAGGTTGTTTGTATGCTCAGGCAGGCATGTGTGTTGGAGTCACGATTTCCATTACACCAAAACCCCCAAGTGTTAGTAAACAACACATCTCGCTAGATTCTTCTACACCGCCATTAGTTTCTAGATCTCCAGAATTCTAGATCTTTCTACTTTGCCATTAGTTTCTAGATCATTCTGAATCACATATAGGATTCTAGATCCTTCTTCTGTGTCTATAAATTTGTAATTTCTCTAGCCAGGTATTGCAACCCAAGGTCCAGCCCTGTTACGTAATGCAAAGTGATTTTTGTTTTCCTGTGATTGTTTTATCTATTCGGCTGTTTCTGATTGAATAATCTTGTTATTTCTCCATTTGTCTGTCTCTGAAGATGAATCCACTGTGTGTTATGTATGCTCTGGTATAACAATGTGATGATTCCCTCCATTTTTTGTTTTAATGCAATGGTGTTTTCCAAATGATAAATCTTCTTTCTTCATATCAATGTAATTAGTTTAGCTTCCTCTATTTAGTTCTTGTCATCTTAACTTACCTTGATGTTTGGAGGTTCAGGCGAAAACTTTTATTTCTTCATATCAATGTAATTAGTTTAGCTTCCTATGTTTAGTTGTTATCATCTTAACTTGCCTGGTTGTTTGGAGGTTCAGGCAGGTTGTTTGGATGCTCAGGCAGGCATGTGATCATTCCCTCACCTGGTTGAGGTTGTTTAGAGGTTCACGCAGGCATGTGACCATTCCCTCCATCATTTTTTGTTTTAATGCAATGGTGTTTTCCAAATGAAAAATCTTCTTAATTAGTTTAACTTTCTTTTCATTGTGACGAATAAATTATGAAGTAGCATATTTAAATGCTTTGGTGTTGAAAGTGCACTTGAAAGACTTATACCCTAATATTTCATCGCTGATTTTGTACTTTTTTGGGAAGAAAAGACGGAACTTTCATTCATTAAAGAGAGAAAGTTTTACAATGACTGATTCTGTACTTACCAGGTTCTCGATCCACTTCACATATAGAGAAACTTGCTCATATGCGTTTTCAGTGCAGGTATCTGAAACAAAAGAGGGGACTAGGCTTCGTAAATTACATCCTATCTTTTAGATCTGGACGGGAAGTCTTTTGATCTGCAAAGAATGGAGGGACGCGGGGAAATTCCTTCAAGCTCGTCATTTCCTGACAACTCTCTTATTGGGCAAACAGTTGATGGTGTTGTGGAAGGCTCATTTGGTAGTGGGTACTTCGTGACATTGAAAGTGCAAGACACTGGTAGAGTCTTGCGTGGTTTTATTTTTAAGCCAGGAACGCCAGTGCCCTTTTCGAACATTGCACGTCGAGGTGCTGGGACTGGCTCAGATCCACCAAATAGGAGATCGATAAACTCTGAAACACCTCGCAGTCTTGGCCAGATTAATGAAGACCATGTTTTCTCTCAGCAACAAATACCAAATCCCATTGAACAGGAACCATACATACCCGAACCATACGTACCCGAACCACTACCTTACATAGATATTAATGAACCTCTCTTTTCTCTGCTGCAGTCAATTCCCACATCCTTTGGCACTGTGCTAAACCATGAAGAGCCATTGCCCGACCCTGGAGATCATCATGAGTCAGAGCTGAACATTGAGCATCGAGCAGCTGAGACTAGCTCAGATCCACCAGATAGGATATCGATAAACTCTGAAACACGTTGTCATCTTGGCCAGATTAATGAAGACCATGCTTTCTCTCAGCAAGAAATACGAAATCCCATTGAACAGGAACCATACATACCCAAACCACTGCCTTACATAGATCTTAATGAACCTCTCTTTTCTCCACTACAGCCCATTCCCGGATCCTCTGGCACTGTGTTAAACGATGAAGAACAAATCCCCGACTCTGGAGATCATCATGAGTCAAAGGTGAACGAAGCTGAACCAATCCCCGACTCTGGAGATCATTATGAGTCAAAGGTGAACGACGCTCAAAATGTTGAGGAGGCATAGAGAGCCGCTGAGGCACGGCAATTTTTCTCTCACTGGCCAGGGAGATGGTTACGGCATAATAGTCTCGCTGTTGTATGCACTTTTTAAGTCGAAACTAGTTTAGATGTCACAATAAAACTAGTATTTTGTGCAATTTGACTCATTATTTTATTATGTAAAAGTTGGGTGAATTTTATTATTTAAAAGTTCGGTGTATGTCCATTACTTGGAAATTGGGTGATCTTCAACCTCTGCTAGCTGGTTGTTCTATGGAATGTTGTCATTGTTGGTGTCTTCCATAGTTTGTTTTGGTAATAGCTTTGTTTATGTTGTTAAATGAAATGGTGTTATTATATTATTCGTGATAATGATATTGTGAATTTATAAATTAGGTTTTTTTTCACTATAAATAGTTGATTATTTAATTATAGAACTTATTGATATATTATTTGATTACGATTTAGTTTAGTAATTTTGATTTTTTTAAAATTTTTAAATAAAATCATTCCAATAAAGTGGTTTTATAAAACATATGTAAATACTATTATGTTATTTTTTCAAAAAATAATAATTGTAGTTAATTTTTTTTTTTTAACTATAAAGAATTTACATATGATAGAAATTTTTATAGCTCAGATTGAGAAGAAATATTTTACTACTTTTTTCATACTAGGAACAAGTATAATTACTAAGATTTTTGAAAATGTATATTTATAGGTAGTTATTTTATTTACAGATAATTTTATTTCTATTTTAAAATGGATATATCATATTTGTAAACTTGAAGAGTTTAAGCACAAAAAAAATTGGACATCTCTTATACGGTGCCATAAAATACCTGTCAACACAATTATAAACACATGTATGAAGTCCTAATCATATTATAAAATAGTGAACATCAATTAAAAAAATCATAATAAATAGTTATTCTTCAGCCTAAGGTTTAACAAAATGTGCTGATCAATGTGAATTTTCATGGCAACTCAACAATTTTCATCCATAAAAGAAATTGGAAATTTTCCGGATATGAGACAATTTTCAAATAAATTAAGGCTTGTCAAGTCAGTGTAATCATTAAGGAGGGTTTTAAGACAATATTTGAGACAATTTTTGGGTAAATTGTCTTAACTTAAGACAAAAAAATTGTGTATTTTATTAAATATTGTCTTTAAGTGGCCTCTCAAAAATTATTGTCTTAAAAAATATTGTCTTAAAGATTATTGTTTTAAAGATTATTGTATTAAAAAATATTGTCTCTATAAAAACAATATATAACACAACCATTATTGTCTCTTAGGAGACAATCTCATTTTTGTCTCTCTAAAGACAACACTCTGATTAGAGATAATATGTCTTTAATACTAGCTATTGTCTCTCTAGAGATGATAAGATTTTTATTTAAAAATCACTTTTGTCTCTTTACAGACAATATAAAACAATGAATCCAGAAATATCTCACCATGGAAATATATAGATATAAAAAAAATTTAATTAAAAATGAACTACAAAATAATTGATTAATTCACATTAGCCCATAAAGGAATCTAACGGCCAACCTCCTACAATGCTCTTCCATTGAGCTAGCACACTTTAAAAAATTATGTGAAGAGTTATGGAAATCCTTAAAATTATGTGAAGAGACATGGATTGCAAGTACCATTAAGACCTTTGAAGGGAGTGCCTTAAAGGATTCTCAAGTGATAGATTCATGTGTGGTGAGCAGCTCAAAGTGTTTGGGAGATGTAAGGTTGGTAAGACACTGGGTACCGTTTTGCTTTTTTGGGGACAAGGTAGATCTCCTTTTCAAGACAAATTACTTCTTATCTTTTGAAATGCATTTTGCTGTATAATTGAGTGGATTTTAAATAAATTTATTGGATAATTGAATGAACCAACATCTCAGCTAACATGCATCCACTTCAATTTTGAATTTAGGTATATATTTTAACTTAGAATTTATGGAAGGCTGAGTAGTATGGTCTTCCATGCTAATCTTGTGAAGTGATGTTCCAGAAATTAAATTTGTTAGTTTGGTTGTGTAGGATCTTCTGCCCAACCTCAGTAGTTGGAACTCTCCTCCACGTGTAAGTTCAGAAGAATAAAAAAAGCCTTAAATTTTTGTTATCATCTTTCCAAGCTAATAATAATATTAAAATCTTGTATGATTCATCTCAACTTCATTGTTTTTCTCTTTGAAAACTATTTTATGTAATAAAATTATGGATTGAGAATAAATCTATTGGTGTATGTTATAAATTGCAAACAATAATAAAACTATGATTCCTATGCAAATCATAATTGGTTAAGGACTTTGGCTACCCTACATGATTGTTTCACTAGTCATTTTACCATGCCCAAGGATTTCGTTGGGTTTCCCACTCCATAAATAAAGACTGATAAGGTTTTGTTTTGCAAAATTCTTAAGGAAGGATGGCTTAAAAGATGCATTTTGTTTGTTAAATAGAGTTCAAGACTCGTATCATTTTATACTATGGTGCAGTTTAGTCTTATCACAAACACCATCAATTATTATAGAAAGCTAAATTCAAGATTTTGGCTTAAATGTTAGTTTATTTTTAAGGAAATTAACATTATGAAAATTTTAAATTTATAATAATAGAAATGAACATACATCTCCACATCTTACACCCATATCTACCCACCCAAGACCATAGATCACCTTGTTTCTCAAGAAAATCATGGACAAACATAACCTCTTTTACTAGCATAATCAATTAAAAGTTTAAATTGCTTGATATTTCTTGTAAGGAGGAAGAGTAGACTGATTTACATGATATTGTTTTTTATATAAAAAAAGAACTAAAACTTGCTACTGAAATAATCAATTAAAAGTTTAAATTACTTAATATTTCTTGTGAGGAGGAAAAGTAGATTGATTTACATGCTATTGTTTTTTATATAGAAAAAGAACTAAAACTTGCTCTCTTCCATATCTACTGCTATAAATAGAAAATTTCAATGACATAGGGACATTAAGTTCATCTTTCTGTATCAACAGAAAAACTCAATGATATGGGCACACTAAATAGTAGTTTCAATATCCACTGTTGAAATAAAAAATCTCAAGGACTTAATATCAGAGTTCGTAGAGTGGAGAACATTGGAAATATTTGCTGATAGAGCTTTGAATTTTGGACATTTCAAATTTAAATAAATAAAGTGTGATGTGTTGTTATGTATATATTATGTAGCTTTTCCTCTTCTTGGTCTTCGAGATCAAACAGATTATTTTGTCAGATGTCTAAGGGTTCCTGCGTCCACTCTGCCGAGTATATTTGAGCTCTCCTCACATCTGCAGGAGCCCCCTTCTAAGGACATGCTTAATTAGTTATGTAAATTGATGACAAATTAGTCAGCGGATTTTGTGTTCTATGCAAAATTAAGGCAACCAATTGCTAGGGTGGTCAGTGATGGAAATTAGTTGTAATGCCAGTAGATTTATTTTAGAATTGATTGATAAACATTTTAGTAATAATCTTACTATATAAGAATTTAGTTAATGGTTCAATAAATATATGAGATTTGCA
>APFE030888369.1:45916-96938 GCA_000404065.3 Pinus taeda | reverse complement strand
TCATCGGATTAAGACTATTTTATATGGATTTTACACCTCTCAGAAAGAGGAATCCAACAAAAATATTAGCCTCTTAATCTGAGCATCAGAACATGGAGTTTGGACCTAGTTGTCCAAATTTAACAATCTCCCTTCTACATCTTGATATTCTGAAACTTGTCCTTCAGTGCTAGCTTCTTGTGGTCATTGTTGTTCTGAAACAATTCTACCATGGTTTGCCACATTACATATGAGGTATCTTTCCCATGGAGATTCAAGACAATATGATCTGGAACTCCTTCTAGTATGATCATCCTCGCCTTTGCCACACATTTCTTCCACTCTACCATATCTTGAGCAGCAATTGTTGGAGGCTTAGAAATATCATCTTCTATGAATTCCTTCAGCCTGTTATCTTCCAATATTGCCTCCATCATGTCCTTCAAAGCAATATAATTTGAGCTACCCTCAAGGGCATACTCGAGTCTCAATCGATAGAACAACATCTTGCTGGCTCTGAAGAATGATCCTGCAAATTCGATTTTCCAACAAAGAAAAACTTGGATTCTTTTTTTCTATTATGATTCCTACTCTGATACCATGTAGAATTTTCTTATATATTCAACCTACTAATTGTAATATGCTGAAACAAAATACTTGAATCTACTCTACTCATCAGCAAAAACAATTAATCGATCGAGAAATCACAAAACATGAGACAAGATTCAATCACATATGCTCAAATATTTATCTAAGGGGAAAGCTTGCTACTCAAAACCCCTTCCTATCTGTATTGCATTAGATCAAAAAAATATAGAATAAAATGCAATGCTTGTTCAACCTAAACAATCTTTTCACAAGTATAATCTATCTCTCTGCCTCACAAGTTGACTCTAGCCAATACTAAGCAAATTATGATGCTTGCAAAGCTCATACTTCCTTGTGTTGTTACTCAATGAATTACCCTCTATTAATTAGGGAAATTCCCTGTACACCCTTCTCTAACTGCATGCACCACCTATACAATTTGGAATTTTCTACAACTGATAGTACATTTCCCTTGAACTCCAATCTCAACTGGGTAACTCAAATTTCATGCATGCATGAGTAAATTATGGTTGATTTATCAATTCACTGGTTGAACACATGAAGTTGCTTCCCACTATTAGACCTCCTACTAGTTCCTCCAATAGTTGGAACTAATTTAACTGACTTTACCTCAGTTTAACTGAATTAAATTATCACAACTCAAATTAAACTCAACCTAGGCTCCTAAAATTTAGGAACCACTCTACATGACTCAATTTAGGCCCTTAACTCGAATTAACTGAGCCAAATAAGTGAAATTAACTTAATTAACTCATTCTTGTTGTCTTGTGATGTGGAATTACAATTTTCTCCTAATTTAATTCAAGGGAAAATTAAAACTCGAATTAACTGAGCCAAATAAGTGAAATTAACTTAATTAACTCATTCTTGTTGTCTTGTGATGTGGAATTACAATTTTCTCCTAATTTAATTCAAGGGAAAATTAAATCACGATTTTCTTGTTGCATTTTCGACAAAGGATTTGTTAATGGGATCCAGTTGAAGTTATACAAGGACAATTGAGCCTACGCTCTTTGTATGAGGGAATATGAAGAAATCCATATTTTGTACATAAATAAAGTATGTTCTTTTTTTTCTAAGTTTAGATTTGTGACTATTCATTAAAATTAGTGTGTAGTAATTTATCATTTGTTTCTGGTAGGAGTTGTTGGGTGGTCACATAATAAACTACACTACATGAGGAGGTGAATATTTGCGCAACAAAGAAAAAATTTCACAAGACAAGTATCGGAGTGTGCAGTGCACAGTGTTGGGGGCATATTCCATCAATAATGGATGAAAACTGGGTAAACAGAGGAAAAGCTGGGAAACATCGAGGAGGGACATTCTTGGTACATAACTCAGGGAAAAGTTGTCAAGGATAAGTGAATTGACCCTTCCATAATTACTAAGAGTGAGGATTAATTATTAAGAAAATCGACTTCATCAGGGCGTAATCATAGTTGGGAATTGTGATTATACAACTCACCTAAGACACGAGGACAACAAGATAGGTGATAGATCGCCTATGACTGTGCCACTACGCTGAAGTGATGGTTAAGAATGGGAATAATTATGAGACATGCATAAGATCATGGAGTTGTGTGCATGAAGCTCATTTGTACACTAAGGAGTTTTGAGAGAAAAGGGTTTAAATAGAATTGTGATTGTGAGACATAATTAACAACTGAGAGAGTGGATATAGTAGTGAGTTAAAGTTATGAAATTAAAATATTGGAGCTAGGAGAATCCATTGCATAATAATGAGAAAAGAGAGGAGATCAAGAAAGTGGATATTGCAAACTAAAACCACAAGAAGAAGCCCTATCACCCAAGGTAGAGGAGTTGAAGATAGTCCATGAAGATGTCAGCATAGTGCTAAGCTCTGAGATCCCCACCTATTTTGATCCCTCGCGATGTAAATTATTTGGTGGAGATACCACCCCTTCCGCTTGGTCTTTGAAGTGAAGGGAAAATGCAAAGTCATCTCGAGAGAATGAAGTATGTTGATCACGATATATATTATCCTACCAAATTTCCAAACCTACAAGATTACCTCCAATGTGCGGATGTGGTCGACACCAAGTTGATTAAGGTGGAACCCTAGGAGTGGGCTCGTCACCTAGAAATGAGCGGCATTCTCAATCTCTTCATTATTCCTCACTTAGGGAGGGAAACTGAGGTGAATGTAGTCGTTAAGAGTATACTAGCATGTAGACATGGATTTTTCCTCGGGCTATATAAACTAGTGGAGCTAACTCCCGGTTTGATTCATGGCATTACTAGTTTTCCCATTGAAGGAGACAATCTAGATCCATTAATTGCAGATAAAAATCTCGGTGCGTAGGTGACCAAGGAATTTGCAACTTCTAAGGGAGGTCGGGACTATAAGGTTTCCAAAATTAATGATACGGCCACCAAGTTTACTACACAAACACTAGCTTTCAAAGTGCTACATTAATTAATGATAGGGCCACCAGGTTTACTACACAAACACGGCAATTGCTAAATGTGCGACCATAGAAAATTTAATAAGCCTGACATGGGGTGGTGTTTAACACCATATAACACCCCCGCGCAGTAATGAGAGAGAAAAAAACCGCGCAAGGGTGTTATATGGTGTTAAACACCGCACATGTCAGCAGGCATTAAATTCTCTATAGTCTCACAAATAGGAGTCGCCCACAAACACTAGCTTTCAAAGTGCTACGGAAATGTAGAAAGGATGAAGTGTCGACAGGTACTATTATTGCGGCTAACAGATGTGGAAAAGGAGAGAAGTTGAGTTGGGCATCGTATTTACTAAAACAGTTCTAGCGGGACTGCCTGGATGCGCAAGAAAATAACACAGAATTTCACTACGCTTGGTTGTTGATATTGATTGCTTTGGCATCCTGGGAAATGCCAAAGGAATTTCATCCAATAGAAAATCCTTCATGGCCCATAAAAGCAGCTCAGTTCCAAAATTTGTAGGTCTCCCATGATCCAGAGAGAAAGAAGGACAATAATATTATGTTCTACTTGTATGGGGATATGTTGCGGACTACCATTCAAAATACATCATGCCTGCCTAAGGAAGGCGTGGAAATATTCAAAGGCATTGCCTTATTTAAGGCTGACTCGCACTATATTTGGATTCAATCGCACAGAGATGAACATCGTTGCTAGCTGCGAACGAATTATAGGCTTACAGCACAGGAAGTTCGGGAAACGGTCGGCACATGGGACGTGGCTTGAAGAATACTTACGGACATGGAACTAGAGGTCGAGCAATTATCAAGTAGTCAAGAGACTGAGGGATCACAGTTGCACCAACAGCAACAAGAGGTCTGCTCCCCTATCATTCCCAAGCAGAAGATGCAGGAAGAAAGTCGGTGAAACCAAAAGAGGCACCACTAGGAGAAAAGAGGATATTTAGAAGCAGATTTGGAAGTGCATCTACAGTCAGGGCTGAAAAGAAGTAGAAGGTAATGCACGCTTCTTCGGTCCATATAGTGCTATAAGAGGATGATGACGAGAGAATCGGTGAGTAGATGGAGGACGCCACCAGGGAATAGTGGCATAAGTTGCGGCAGACATTGGGAAAGTTGTGTGAAACGTTGGTAATGCAATCACTTCCATCGAGATCCATGGTTCATCCCACCACTAAATTCCTACCCCAGCCCCGTGAATCCATGTAGGTTCCTCCTTCACAGGTAGAAAACAAGTGTGTATTGTGGTTGACGACTGGAGCTATGGAATTTCTTGACGATGGAGTACAAAAAAGCGAAGAAGCTACTACGCAGGTCAACTCAGCGCTTTCCCAGTTAACTCTGGATGGTTTGCATTAGTTACAGCATAGTGTTGCACAAGAATTCCAAGACAAGGTAGCAGCCACCATTGCAGAGCTGGATTAGACAAAGGTAGTGCAGGAATAGTCACCAGTGGAGAAGAAGCTAGCAGTAAACAAAAAAACAAAATGGCATGCATCACTAGGGCATGTTTATGGGGAGCTCATGGGTGATCCTGCAGACAACGATGCCCCATTTCAAGGACCGGTAGGAAAAATCAGCGAGGCTATCCAGGTCCTCAAGGCATAAGCAGCAGAACTTGTAGCGCAGTAGAAGTCATTGACTCCACCAAAAGAGCGAGAACACAAATACCTGGTACAACGCGCTAGAGACAAATATCATCAGTTGGTTGAGTATGAGCAGGCTAACATAGTATTGTAGAAGAGGGTCCTCAACTATGGACTGCTTTGATGGAGGCTCCAAGCATTCTAGAAGTCACTAACAAGATATAGAAATATGAGGAAAAACTGTGGCATATCAAAAAGAGGATGGGTTGAATGAGTTTCATGGACAAGTGAAGCACAACACATGAAAAGACACAGAATAATCTCCAGAGTGAGGTGATGAGATTTGCGAACAAGTGTAATGAATTGTTGATGGCAGTGAAGAAGGCAAGATGCGAGGTCACTCTCAGCCCTACCATCACTGCACACATCATTAGATCACTGCCATAATAGTTCATAACGATTATTTCCATACAAGGATACATCTTCGTTATATATCAAGATCATTGTTAGGCATATTTTTCAATCACTGCATCAAGGTCACAAGGTCAATGTAATGTTAAGGCTATTTCCATAGTCATGTTGAGGTCACTGCATCCATTTCATTGATATATCAATGGTTACTGTAAATCGAAGTCTATCATAGTCATATAAATTATTGCCTCACTGTTATATAGATCATTGTCTCATAAATCACTATCTCGTTGTTGTAATGATGCCTGAAGGTGCACTGCTACCAGTATTAATCAAATAATTTGCAAACCCTGAGCAAGTGTACATCTCAATTTTGAGATAGTGCAGGAAGGATACTATTGTGATCAACTTTTGAGTATCTCATGCTCAAAAAGATTCACTTTCAACTTCACTATACGCAGTCACAGTCTTAAGGTGCTCAAAAATTCATCATTAGATTGCTTGCCAAGATATCTCAAGGTTATATCTTTCATTGGTCCTTCATCACTGCTCCAGGTTTTGCCTCAATTCATGCTACATACCTTTGAGGAATTTACCACTATTCAAACCACCAGACTCCATGAACTAAGTCAAGGTTACTGTCAAGACATTTTCTAGTTACTGCCATACACAGCTAACGTCATAATGATCATTGTCTTGTTGTCATATCTGCATGTGCATCCAGGTCACTTTTATAATCAAAGATCACTGTCATAGTCTGTCAAGTTCACTGTCACATCACGTTATCACTGTCATTAATAGTTTTGTAGAGTCACCAATATCATTTTGAACCAATTCCTCATTCAGCAACAGGATTTTTGTCAGTTTATTTTATGGTCATTAATTTACACACTTATTTGTCCACAAGTTGTTACAAACCCTAACAGCATCTTATGCACTTTACTGTCAAGATGTGTGGCATCAATTGGAAGTTCTGCAACAATAATTTTCTTGCTACGAGAGTATACTACAATTAACAGTTCAACACCCAGTTATCCCTTGGCACCATGGTAGCTACGATGAAACTTAAAGATACATCAGAATTATAGATTGCAATCATGCCCTCGGGTCACTGTCAAATGGATCAAGGTTATGTCAAGGTTTATGTCAAATATGTTGCCATATATATTTGTCATATCCATGAATAGTGCTTCCAAATCATTGTTTTCGTTATCATATAAATAATTCCAGTCACCAAGATCTGTTCAACATCTAGACCTTGCAGTGCTCATCATCAAGTATGATCTAGCAAACATTCAAATGTTCACTTGTCATTGATCTCTCTACTACACCTTTTGATTTCCAGAATGAATCCTCCGTGAGCAGCTTCAGGACTTGATACTCTACAGGGTTAATGAGCCAGATCAGTACAAGTTTCTAATACATCCATTAGATATCCTTAACTTTGCACAGAAATCATCAAGCCTTCAGATAAATTTCAAGCCTTCAGAGAAATTTCAAGCCCTCAATGAAATTTGTCAATGTATTTCTAATCCCATATGTTGATATTTTCAGTGATGAGTTTACTTGATTTTGTCAACACAAAGGTCATGTTGTTTCTTATGTTTCGGACTTTCTCAATTTCTGCCACAAAGAGTGGTCAATACAACCTCAAGGGATGAAAAAATCCAACAAATGCAAGAATCTAAACGTAATCCTTTATATTTTCTCCAGATTGTGTCCTAACTGAACTCTGCTCAGAAAAATGCCCTGAGCGTCAAAATAATAAAGTGCTTCGTCCTAAATCTAAGGTATTCCTAACAGGTGCCAATACTTTTTTTTTAATACATACTATGGATGCCCTTGCAATTTGTTCCTCCTTAAAAACTAAGTGGTAATCAACAAAATGTAGGTCCTGAAATACCCTTAGCAAATCTGAGTCTTAGATTTAAATTCCAATGCAATTTAGAGTACCTGCAACCAAAATCAAACAAGGTGAAACCTTCGCCAAAGAACACAAGCCATAACACTTAAGATGAACCTCAAATGAGACCCTTAACCAGAAGCCCTTTCAAAAATTCCAGATCATAATTTAAGACAACAGGTGATCCACAGGTAGGCCGCAGATATTAATAAGAGAAGGTAGCATATTATCTTTGAACTAAGCCACAAAAAAAGGCTCAGATAAAATCACAGAAGTAGTCGCAGATCATTTCAGAGAGACTTCGCATCTGGCCAGAGACAATAATTTCAGAAGATTGATCTTTTATCGCACACATCTTGGAAGGATTCAAGTTCCCTTAAACAGAGGACAAACGGATTTCAAATGAACAGATCTAGACTTTTGGAGGGAATTGGACCCTTCAACATTGAATTTGAATTTCAAATTTGAAAATTTAGGATCCAAAAATCACTATCCTTTTAGGATTGACTTAATTCCTTAGTTTTTTTATTTTTATTTTTAATAAATTCACCACCTTTGACTTGAATATTTTACTTATGTAATATAGACTCTCATAATGGACCAATAATGGGGCTCCAACCTTTAAAAGGGTATATATCACAAACCATGTGTTGACGGTGATGGACCTTTTAACAAAGGGGATCTCCTCGGTATGAAATCTCAACTATACCTCACACTATTTGGTATAGGAGTCCCATCTGGTATGATGGCCCGGTTGCCATTAGCTTAGATATTTTCCTTAATTCTTATTGTTCATCTCATGAGAGTGTTATGCTTGTATCTTGAAAAAGCGAGGTGAGTATGCCTCGTGAGTGCGTAATGTAACTCATGTCCGAGACTCTTACTGTAAAGGGGAGGGTAAAAGTGAGCCTCTAGCTGAGAGGTAGTAGTACCACCTAGGGAGAGACACACGCGAAACAACAAGGGTCTATCCAGCATCTAGCGAAATAGTCCATAGCGGATGTGGCAGTCGTTAAAACCAAAGTGCAAGGGAAAACACGTACACCATCCAGCAGAGTAGTCCACACGGAGGTGACAGCTATTATAACCAAGAAACAAGAATGGTTTGTCTAATGTCCTACGGAGTAGTCCACACGGACGAGACAGCAATGATAATCAATACAACACATCTTCATCAATGTAAGTACTAAAATAACCGAAGTAGTTCAACTATCTTAGTACAGGATAGGCAAACATGCATTACAAATGTTTAAAGAGTAGTCTTACAACATCTAAAAAACATGCGTGAAAACGTGTTGGCCTGAAACAAGCTTTTGAATTAAGAAAAAGCCCCAAGACACATATGTACACCATACATCACTAGTCCTAGTAGTGGGACATTGGAGCCACTCCTCACTTCTCAAAAAACTGGCTACAAACTCTCAAGGCTATGTTTGAGGAGCTAAGGTGAAAAGTCATTTGCTCATACAATGGGAGGGGTATATATAGCCAAGGGTGATGCTTGACCCTTGTGACTCTTGGGCTACCCTCGTGGTTGTTCCAATTCCATGACTTTTCAACTGACATGACTCTTCAACTTCTTGTGTACGTCCATTGGACTTTCACTTTACATTACATTCAATTACAACAGATATGGCCCATAGTGGCGATGTGGTCGAGACAGCTCATGACGCAAATCGACATGACACTACTAACATCTACTGGTTGAATGTGGTGTCCATGTCGAGTTGTTGTGTTGTTGTGTGATGGATGTACTCTTGGTGTGCTTTGTCTTCTCCTCTGCATGGCATAGAATTGCGGGGTCTTCGATGTTCTTGTTCTTGCATGATGTTTCAATGCATGTGTTCCTTTTTCTTACTGCTTGATATGCTTGGTACGTTTGTCCAACTATAAGCAAGTCTTCTAGCATGTGCGCTCCTTCTTCATCTTGTTCATCGTCTCTCCATGATCTATCAATGTATATGTTCTTGCAATTTACTCATGATGGGACGACATCAAATCCAAAAACCTCTTAGCCTAACATGATGCATTTTTCTCATGTTCTGGGTGATAGGGAGGGAGGACAACTCACTCAGACAACGCAGAGCATAGCTCAGGATGGAATGAGGCATTTTGAGAGTACAACCTGCATTGTCGGGAAAAACTACACAATGGCTACCGGGAGGCAGAATTGTGCAGTGATGGACACCAGTGGTAGATGCAAGGTGGGACCCTAAGGGGGGCACTTCTGTGCAGTTTCTTAAGGGAGAGCAAAGCAGTGTTGCAAGGGGGCTATTGGGCATTTCTGCCTAGTTTTCCAAAGCAAGGCATGATAGGGCTGCAAGGGGACCTGCTGAGCATCACTATGCCATTTCGGAGAACAATGCAAGATAGGCAGTAGGGGGATTGCTAGACATGACTACGAAATTTCTGAAGATAGTGCAAAGTAAGGTAGTAGAGGGACATCTAAGCATGACTATGAAATTCCTGAAGGCGGTGTAAAGCAAGGGATCAAAGGGATCAGTTGGGCATGACTGTGCAATTTTTGCACGCAGTGCAGAGAAACACAGCGAGGGACCTCTGGGCAGGTCTACGTAAAATTGGGGAATAGTGTAGGACACACAGCAGGGGAACTTCCAAACATGACTGCACAATTTCTGAAGATAATGCAGAGCAAGGCAGCAAAGGGACATTTGAGTATGACTGTGCAATTCCTGAAGGCACTGCAAAGCAAGGCAGTAGAGAGATCAATCGAGCATGGCTGCACAATTTCTTTAGGCAGTGTAGAGCAAGGCAGCAGGGGACTTTTGGGCATGTCTTCGAAGTTTTGGGGGACAATGCAGACCCAGGTCTTAGTGCATTGCAGGGTCTCGGCGACCAAAGGGAGGCTTGATGACTATGCTTGATAAATGTGCAGTTCAGTTTGGACATGGAGTCATTTTCTACGTAGTCCTGGGAGGCAAACAGAGTGCTCGCTTCTGGGATTACGCAGTGAAACTTTCCTGGAGGACAACCTCAAGCACTACACAGTTTCGAGCAGCAGAGCGGGGTCACTGAGGGTTGAGACTATGCAGTGTAGCTCAGTCTGGGTCTGATGGAAGAGGGTTTTCTGGTCGAACAGGTTTTCAGGAAAAATGCTAAGTGTTGAAAGCAAGTGAACTTGCAGACTTGACACTGTGATAACACGCTTAGCATACTTCGAAAACAAGACAACATAGACCACCAAAACAACAAGACAAAACATGCCCTCGGTGAGATTGTCTTAGAGCTGAGAGTGACGAGCAAGACACTTAAGATAGACCTTTGGATGACTGTGACGACACTTATTTGATAGTGCTTACAACTTTGTGTGTGAGTACGACGGGGGTTTACATAGTGAAGACAACCCAAACACACAAAGACAAACCTTCAAACTCACCAGAATAAGATCACAAGCATGACAAAGAAATCAACAAGTTGAAAAACGACCATCGAACATACAAGCAAAAGGGTGGAAAGACTTCACAAGAGCTCATGGGGTGAGCTCGAGCATTTGCAACCATTAAAGGAAAAACCAAGGAAGGCTCCTAAATTTGGATGCAAGCCAAAATTTTGGAGGGTGTTGCAACTGCTATAACACTTGGAGACACACTGGTTGAATACCAACTTCTCTGTTTTGGTTCATTTTTAGCGTAGGGCCTTGGCCTTTCAGGGAGTATTGATTCGTTGTGCAGATCACTTGGGCTTCCCCATTTATCCCATGGACAAACATGGTTCACCTTGTACCAACTCAATTGAACACAACACAAGTTTCATCCAAATCATAGTGTTTCAAATTAGGAATGGTAATGTGTTTCCTGAGCTTAAGATTTTCAGAGTATAGTTTTTCATCTCTCGTGTTGTTCCGCTGCTAGCAGGCCTGGACAATACCCTGACGAAGTCATGCAGAAACACAAACATCGCTCCACTTCCAGCGAGCCTGGACAGTACCCCGATGGAATTTCTTACGTCACCTCTCTGCATAGAAAACCTTTCTCTTCTTTCGTCTTTGTTATTTATTTTTTTGAAAGAGAATTGTGCATAGGCACTTATTTATTTTTAGGGTGGAAGAGGGATCCCAACTTATTGAGAGCAGTAGAGGTTGTTTCTTCAGAGAATCATGTAAGACCTCTCATTCAGGTTTTCTCATTTAGATTTTCCCCTCCTCCATTTCTACTAGATGGATAAGCTTGAACACACCAAAGCAAAAAACTGAGTATAGGCATGAAGTTTCCCAAACTGGACATGATTTCATGGTTTGACCAAAATTGTCATTACAGACGAATCATAATTTCTGTCAAGACTTCATCGGCCATAAGTTACAACCAAGCACAAAGAAGACGGACACAGGACTTGCCAAGGGTTACAGTGTCACAAGACTCCTTGAACTTCAGCCACATACACATTCAGAAGCTAGAACGCAGTGCGGGACAACACTTATTTGCATAATGCAAGCCAACCGAAAACTCAACACGAATGGAAAAACAAGACGAGAGGAAAGGCACACACAACAATGAACCAAAACCATAAAACAAGAAAGAAAAATGACTAAAGAAATAGGATGTAAAATAAGAAAACCATAAGGGACTATAAGTGCAAGGAAGGGAAAACTAAAATGCATCTAATCCTACTCCTATCCTAACAACTAAATGGTCGAGGTTACGTGAAATGAAATTTCCAGTGAAGCCACCATAGTCGCTCCCAACCTGCATCCACAAAGATACAAACAATTAAAACAAATAAAAAGTAGTGTGCAAGAAAAAATACAAAAACTTGAAAAACTTGCACATGAGAAGGGGGGTCTTGCTTGTCGGCAGAAAGATGTGTCACAACCACCAAATACACATGCTTACCTCTATGATGGATACCATTTCTAAACAAACCTCAGAATCTTTTTGCGAGTGTGTCCTTATCTGCGTCGAGCTTCTTAGCAAGCGCGAGAAAGGATTGAAGCTTGTTACCTGCAACATGGTTTGCCAAGCAAGATTTTTCTAGCCATTTAGTGATTGGGTCGTGAAATTCATAATGGTTGTTTGGATAGCCTTGTGATCTGTGAAAGGGTGAATTCTCGATTTGACAGACAGGATCACGATGGGAATCTTGTAAGGAAAAATAAATCTGATCATTCTCAATAGTCATGCCAAGACATTGAGGACTTGCCATAACCATTAGCGTAGATTTAAGTGCCTCACCTACTTGACAGAAATATGAGGAGAAAGATGTTAAGCAATGAAGATCAGAGAGCATGAAGCAACTGTCATTGGATGTGATGTTGGGAAAATGATAAGCGGAATGACAGTCACCCAAGATAGAGGAATGATCAGAGGAGTTGGTTGAAATGTCAGATTCCCAGTTTGAAATGAACAAAGAAAAATCCATTTGAACAATCTTGCGAATGATCCGAATAATGGAACCAAGTTCGTTGTGAGCTAGATATGACGGACATATTTGCAGTGCAAGGTTCGCAAGAAGGCCAAGGAGCTGATCATGAAGAGGAGAATTCGATAAGTATGAATGTGGGCAAAAAGAGTCTTTGAGATGATCAACTTCACAATCCCATGATTTCATGATAGATAAACATTCCCAACCCAAGTTTGATATAAGAGTTGTGCATGAAGATGGATGTGCTGTAACAAAGTCGTGGATTTGATCATAAGTTAAATTTTGAAACTTTGAAAGATCATACCTGAAATACCAATTTTTTTTTACACAGGAATCCACCTTGATTGTAACCATGCAGATAGACGGATTTTGCATGAGAAACCATATCTGATGTGGCTCTAGGGGCTTACCAGAGTCGTGAGGTCTTGACATAACCATCAATGAATGTTGAAGTGCCTCGACTCCCTGGTACGTCCCAGAAATTTGTAGAATTGTAGTTTGAAGCTTGAACCAGATCATGCATCGCTTGAGAATGGTTGTTGTTGTTGATTTAAACATTGCTCTCAAGATAGAAGCCATCTCTGTCACAGGTTTCGCCAAAATTTTCAGCTTTAGCGAGCTGACTTGAAGAGTTGTCTTCATGCAAGAGAAGAGATGATGGGGGATGGGAAGGAAACTTTGTGATTAAACTATTTACAACTTTATCATGGACCACCTCACCGTCTTGTGTCAATTGAGGATATAACTCATCGAATGAAGAAACAAGAAAACGTGGAGTATCTTTGACGCATGTGGATGCTTTGTGAATGGTAGGACACACGAGGAAGTGAGGAGAAGAGGAAGTTTCGATATGGACGTCTTCTTTGACCGAGGCACATTCTAGATCTGAGTTAGAATCTTCATGAGAAAACGGAAGATCACATGATGTGCGTGGGCGTTCGTCACAACATATGGAAGCATGGGAGTGATGATTGTCCAAGATTGGGGGTTGATCGAAAGAATTAATTGTACAGGATGTTCCACCGAGATTAGTAGATTGATAATCATTCAAGAATGGAAGCTCATTGTTTTGATGCATACAATTCTGAAACATAGAGGGAATATTGATAGTGTCATCATCTTTCTGCTCCTTTTCCTGTGTAATGTGACTGCCTTGGGCCTGATCACAATTTGAGCCACCAGTGGGAGAATCAAGAGAATGCGAACAGCTGGCAGGTGAAATGGATTGATCAAGCGAGTCATGGTACAAGGATTCATGGCTTGTAGATGATGGAGGATGGCATAGATGTAGATCAGATTCAAGACTTGAGTTATGAATGGTGACATCGTCTTGCGAAATTGAGGAGTGAGACTTCGTTATAGGCTTCCTGAGCCATTCTGGAATTTCCTCCATTGAAGCGGGAGACGAATGAGAAGATGGGTTGGGGATATGCTGCACAAATTTCTCATCTTTGCAATCACCGCAAGGGGACACCCACATCGATACCGGAAAAGGAGGAGGACAAGGAACAAATGGGGTGTTGGTATCCTCCTATGCAATATGAGGTGCCTCATGATCGACAAGAGTTTGGGAGGAATGGAAATCAGGAGGTTCACTGTATTGAGAACTATGAACCAAGTGTTTAAACTATTCTCTCAAGAAGTCAAAGTTCACAAGTTGTTTAGGAATTTTGTAATAGATGTGAAGGAAGTGATCAGAAAATTCGTCAACGAATTCTTCAGGCTTCATACTTAAATGATAGATTTTTTCATGGAAATCTTGGTGGCTATACTCATCGAACGTTTTAATCATCATTTTGGCAAGTTGGCCAAATGAATCAATAGAGGCAAAGGGTAATGTGTAACACCAGCGTTGAGCACAACCTTTGAATGTGAGGGTTATTAATACAGTCCAAACATCTTCCTACTCTATCTTGTGGCATAGGAAAATTTTTATAACTTGGCGCACATGCACACGAAAATATGGTTCACCCTCACCACTGAACTTTAACTTTGTAGAAAGACATCCTGGGATTATGATGTCAGGAAGAGCCATTTTTAAATAAGAGATTCAATCCAGACTCTACGGGTACATCCTGTCATCTAGCCCTCCTTCTAGCGCCATTTTTTTACGGTGCTGGACCTACCAACAAAGGGGATCTCCCTTGTATGAAGTCCCAACTAGAACTCACACCGTTTGGTGTAGGAGTCCCATATGGTACAATGGCCCGGTTGCCATTATCTTAGAGATTTGCCTTAGCTCTTGTTGTTCATCTCATGAGAGTGTTATGCTTGTGTCTTCAAAAAACGAGGTTTGTATGTCTCGTGATTGCGTAATGTAACTCATGTCTGGGTTCTCTTATTGTAAAAGGGAGGGTAAAAGTGATCCACTAGATGAGAGGTAGTAGTACCACCCAAGGAGAGACACACGCGAAAAAAGAAGGGTTTGTCTAGCATCTAGTGGAATAGTCCACAGTGGATGCAACAATCGTTAAAACCAAAGTGCAAAGGAAAACACGTACACCATCCAACAGAGTAGTCCACACAGAGGCGACGGTTGTTATAACCAAGAAACAAGAATGGTTTGTTTAATGTCCTACAGAGTTGTCCACACAGAAGAGACAGTGGTGATAAACAATACAACACATCTTCAACAATGTAAGTACTAAAATAACCGAAGTAGTTCAACTATCTTAGTACAGGTTAGGCAAACATGCATTACAAATGTTTAAAAAGTAGTCTTACAAACATCTACAAAACATGCATGAAAACGTGTTGCCCTGAAACAGGGTTCTCAATTAAGAAAAAGTCCCAAGGCACATTTGTACACCATACATCACTGCTCCCAGTAGTGGGACATTTGAGCCAGTCCTCGCTCCTCAAAGAACATACTACAGACTCTCAAGGCTACATGGGAGGAGCCAAGGTGAAAAGTCATTTTCTCATACAATGGGAGGGGTATATATAGCCAAGGGTGATGCTTGACCCTTGTGACTCTTTGGTTACCCTCATGGTTGTTCGACTTCCATGACTTTTCAACTGACATGACTCTTCAACTTTTTGTGTGCGTCCATTGGACTTTCACCTTACATACATTCAGTTACAACGGATATCGCCCATAGTGGTGATGTGGCCGAGATAGCTCATGATGCAACTCGACATGACACGACTGACATGTACTAGCTAATTGTGGTGTCCATGTCAAGTTGTTGTGTTGTTGTGTGATGGATGTACTCTTGGTGTGATTTTTCTTCTCTTTCGAATGACATAGAGCTATGGGATCTTCGATGGTCTTGGTCTTGCATGATGGTTTAATGCATGTGTTCCTTTTCTTGTTGCTTGATATGCTCGGTATGTCTGTCCAATGTAAGCAATTATTCTAGCATGTCCGCTCCTTCTTCATCCCGTTCATCATCTCACCATGATCTATCACTGTACCTGTTCCTACAATTCACTCATGACGGGATGACATCAAATCCAAAACCTCCTAGCCTAACATGATGCATTTTTCTCATGTTCGAGTGACAGGGAGGGAGGACAACTCACTGAGACAATGAAGATATAAGCTTAAGCTGGAATGAGGCATTCCAAAAGTACAACCTGCATTGTCGAGAAAAACTACACAATGGCCACTAGGAGGCAGAATTGTGTAGTGACGGACACCAATGGCAGCTGCAAGATGGTACCCTGAGGGGGGCACTTCTACAAATTTTCTGAAGAGAGAGAAAGATAGGGATGCA
This sequence comes from Pinus taeda, assembly GCA_000404065.3. NCBI lineage: Eukaryota > Viridiplantae > Streptophyta > Pinopsida > Pinales > Pinaceae > Pinus > Pinus taeda. The sequence goes on along the minus strand of APFE030888369.1, from coordinate 80,902 downwards.
GGGGAGCTACTAGGTAGTTTTGTGCAGTTTTCCAGAGCAAGGAATGATAGGGTTGCAAGGGAACCTGTTGAGCATGAATGCGCAGTTTCGGAGAACATTTCAAGATAGGCAACAGGGGGACTACTAGACATGAATGCACAATTTCTAAATACAGTGTGGAGCAAGTCAGTAAAGGGACAGTTGATCATGACTGTGAAATTCTTGAAGGCAGTGCATAGCAAGGTAGCAAGGGGATCAGCTGGGCATGACTATGCAATTTCTGCAAGCAGTGCAAAGCAAGGCAGCAAGGGACCTCTGGGCATGTTTGGGCATTTTTTGGGAACAGTGCAGGACATGCAGTAGGGGGGCTGCCAGACATGACGCGCAATTTCTGAACACAGTGCAGAGCAAGGCAGCAGAGGGACAGTTGGGCATGACTATGTAATTCCTTAAGGCAGTGTAGAGCAGGGTAGTAGAGGGATCAGTTGGGAATGACTGCGCAATTTCTGCAGGCAGTGCAAAGCAAGGCAACAGGGGACCTCTAGGCATGTCTGCGTAGTTTTGGGGGACAGTGCAGGCCCAGGTCCCAATGCAATGCAAGGTCCCGACAGACCATAAGGAGGCTTGATGACTGTGCTTGAGAAATGTGCAGTTCAATTTGGACATGGAGGCAGTTTTTGCGCAGTTCTGGGAGATAGACAGGTTGCTCGCTTCTGGGATTGTGCAGTGCAACAGTCCTAGAGGACAACCTCAAACACTGCACAGTTTCAGGCAGCTAAGTGGGGTCACTGAGGGTTGAGATTGTGCAGTGCAACTCAGTCAGGGTCCGATGGAAGATGGTTGTCTGGGGGGACAGGTTTTCAAGAAAATGGCTAAGTGTTGAAAGCAAGTCAACTTGCAAACTTGACACTGTGATAACACACTTAGAATACTTCAACAACAAAACAACTTAGACCACCAAAACAACAAGGCAAAGCATGCCCTCGGTGAGACTGTCTTAGATTTGAGAGTGATAAGTGCAAAACTTAAGATAGACCTTTGGATGACCGTGATGACACTTGCGTGACAATGCTTACAACTTTGCGTGTGAGTACGACGAGTGTTTACATAGCAAAGACAACCCAAATACACAAAGACAACCCTTCAAACTCACCATAATAAGATCGCAAGCATGACAGATCAATCAACATGCTGAAAGACGATCGTCGGTCAAACAAGCAAAAGGGTGGAAAGACTTCACAAGAGCTCATGGGGTGAGCTCGAGTGTTTGCAACCATCAAAGGAAAAACCAAAGAAGGCTCTAAAATTTGGATGCAAGCCAAAATTTTGGAGTGCATATTAGCCGCTACAACACCATGATGGCCCACAAGCCGCTCCACATATGAAAATCAACATCACGAGGAGATTCCAATGATGAGGGTCTCCAAGTAAAACTCAGTGTTCTGCATCTTCAAAAACCTCATCAAGTCTGAAGTATGTTCATCAACTAGGGAATCCAAAACCTATAGCTACACTTTTACCAATGCATCATCTCATACATGGGTGCCAGCATAAAGAGGACATCAATGATGACATCCTACACCTGTTATGCCATCATGCACCCACTTTGACATCCTTCACCTACTTTGACATCAATGACAATATACTCAACACCAAGTAGGAAAGGGTGCATGCAGAGCAGAATCTTGGCAATTAGGATTTTGAGATGACTAGAAAAGGTGAGGAAGGTCATTGTGGTGAAGTAATTATAAGTATTTATAGGAGGTAGGTCGACGGAGTGGGGGAATGAGTTGTTAGCAGATATTTCAAGCTAGCACCATTTGGCGATTGAGCAACATGGGACAACTAGAGGAGGGTTGTCATAAAGTATCTAGATAGTTAGCCGACATGGAAGAACCTTTGAATTATAGGTGAATCGGGACAAAAGATGATTGAGAAGTTGTTGGAGAATAATAAGAAGACCCAAACTCCCCAGTTCAAGCCATGGAAAATAAAAGAGTCATTGATGTTGTGTATTTTGTCAAGCCATTGTTAGTTTATTATAGTGGTCATTTTGGATGTTATATATGCTTGTAGTTGGTGTCTAGCATATGTGTCAATAAGATGGTATGTTTTAGAGTCATTGATGTTTTGTAATTTAAACACTAATGTAATGTAATGGTATTTATTTACATGATAGATCAAAGCATATCAACATCAGATACCACTTCATCAGGGATTAAGAAAAGTGTGGATAATTTTAGCTACCATATGTTTCCATAGATCAATTGGTTGCAAATATTCTAACGAAGGCCTTGGGTAAAGAAAAGTTTGTTTTCTTCAGGGCTTAGTTGGGAGTAGTGGAGAACACCTTCCTCGCTAAGAGGAAGTGTCAATTTTTGTAACTCAAGCAAGTGTTCTAATCTCATATGGTGTTTATGAGGCTAGGGAAATGGGTATAGAAAAGTGATTTTTAGAAGTTGATATGATCTTGGCCATCGATTGGAGTTAGATCTTGGTCATTGATTCATTAACAAGATAGTATAAAAGGACATCGATGGAGACTTTGGAGATCATTCGAACCAACAGATTTGCAGTGATACGAGGGCGCAATGATAGCGTGGGAGACACCAACATCAGGGTTTTCAGCAGGAAAATCTGAGGAGATAATTTTTGGAGAAATTCTTCACAGTGATTCCAGTTTTCTAAGAGAAAAGAAGAGATTGAATTATTCTGTAGAAGGCTGAAATGGGCAATGCGAGTAGCCATATTATCTAGTGCAAGTTGTCAGAGGCCAGTTCATATTTTCTAGTTTCCAATGCAAGTTGCAAGAGGAAGTGTGAGTAGCCTAGGAGAGGCCAAGTTGGTTTGTAGAATGAAACCCTTGTTGTCCCAATTCGCTTTGGTCAGTGGAAGTGGAGAAAATAATTTTTCAGAGATTTTCCAATGTTAGGCAAGTAGTTTTTGTAATTCTCAATTTGTTGAAGAAATAATATAAACCCTCATTTACAGAACCAGTTTTCCCTTCAAGGTTTTTGCAAGGATAATTTGTCCAAAAATATCGGTGTCCAATTTTTATGTGTGTTATTTATCAATTCCTGTGATTAATTTTTTGGTGAAATTGCAGTTGTGTTTTTATTCAGTATTTTTCATAAGTAATTTACAGAAGACAAATAATCTGCGAAGATAAAAGATTAATAACCATTAACTACAATAGAATTTTCACAATAATCACATCGTGACCATTCATCTTCCCAACTTTTCAACTTTATGGGAGGACTAACCATCACATCAAAGTGAAATATTCACCCAAGGTATATTTTTCCTTTTAAGTCATGTTCCCCCCCTCCCAAAGGCATCATAACCTGTTGGTTGTCCCCTTTCTTCAGCTCTAGATTTTTTATATAAAAGTAAACATTACATCATATAATAGAGTTTGACATTGTAGCATCAATGTTGGCACCTTAGGATTATATGTTCTTAATTACATTACAAAATTTGAGATAATGAAAGGCATGTCACACAAAACATTGTTTAAAAACCATAGAAACAAGCTTGTGCCACAAATATGCCTAAATTTGGCCCACAAGACAAGGGAACCTCTCATTTATTATATGAATAGTGTATTGCTTTTAAGAAACCATATAATCATTTAAGATGTAAATGCATCTATTGTTGAACTCTATCATAATTATTTTAACTGAAGATAACCTCATTTGATTTGTCATGTTAGAGCTTAGTGGTTGGGAAGGAGTGTCATGCAAATAAGGAAAATTCAAACCTCAATGGTAGAGCCCCTTAGGTGGGTGGGTGGGTAGGTGGGTGTGTGTGTTGTGAGGGGAGATGTTTCCTCCTAAAGTTAGTTTTTTTAGTCACCAAAGGAACTTAACACATGTCCCACAAGACAAATTTCTTTAATTGAACAGTGATATGATACTTTATATTATGAATGTTGTAGCGAGATGTTGGAAATATTGTTGAACCAATGTTGCAACGCAACGAGAAACCTAAAACAAAAGTAGGATGTAAAAATTATGACATAAAACCACAAGTATATCTTGAAAATCAAGAGACCTTTGGAGAATATTCAACTTAGGCTTTTCTTTCTCAATGTCACCATGATTGCACATAAAACCAACATCTACCATGTTGAAAATGACAAATTGCAAAATTACCAATTATAATTAAATTACATGGTGCATCCCCAACCCATACTTCCTTCAATGATGTCTCTTCCACATAAACACATCCACATTTCTAAAATTCCTAATGGGAGCTTTGGAATGCTAAATTTAAATATATTCTTAACTTACCACGAGATTGACCATAAAGTCTAAGAACAATTTTGAAGTTAAAATCAATACTCTATGTTAATGGAAATGCGCAAAGTGCTCCAAACCAATGTAGATCCATCTTATCCTCATATATATTAAGTACTATAGTCTTCGTTAAATGCCAATTGAGTTTAGTAATAATGGTTGTCATTGAGTAGTTGTTTCCAATCAAATTTTATTAGTGATAAACAAAGTTTTAAGTTTACACAAAACGTTGATCTTAGATATAAGAAAATATTTAGAAATTTTCTACTCTTGTTTTCCCACTTGGAAAAAATATATTAGTAAGTCAAACAGACATATTGCTAGTCTAAAAAAATCATATATAACTCCATTATTGTTATTCCACCTTCTTTAGAAACATCTATTATAGTTGCAACTCCATCTTCTTTGACAACATCTATTACAAGTATTACAACTACAAGATAGTAGTTAACACAAGTATGGCCAATTGGATGGTCTAGTTATTGATTTTTGTTATTGTTGATCCACTTTTTACTAGATTGTTACTACCCATTTGATTGAAACCACTAATTATGGTGTTACTAGGCATCTACATATAGATAGTCATCAATATCACTACCACGACAACTTGGGACACTTCTACCTTGTTATTGGTAGCTCCAAACTACCCGTCATGAGATCAACTTCAATCACAACCACGTGACACTTATACCATGGGAGGATTACAATAGACAGTTGTGCCATCAAAGAGTTTAATTTCTATTATAATTCTTTAATCCAAAGGTCAATGTATCTTCATTATACAATTAATGATGTATTGATGATTACCTTATATTCCATCTTTACTCTAGTGTATATGTGTCACAATATATCATGCTCTAGGAAAGGATTGTATTGCTTACATTATTTGAAAAACTTATTTGTACTACCATTAAGATTATTGAGAGAGGTTCAATATATTTTTCTATAATCTTCTTAACTTTTTTTTTTTTTTTTTTTGTGCCATTGAAGAAGCCACCACACTCTAGAAGTGTATTCTTCATTAGTAAGATTTAATGATCAAAAAATAAATGATGTGAATTTAACACTCCAGTTTTGGAAGTCTAAATCATCAAAATTTTCTAAGATGATCATTGTGGAAGGACTTTGAACCACTGAAACTTTTTAAGATGATAAGTGGTAGTAATTGACACTTTTTAAAGGACTTGGAAAATAAAATATGATTTAAAAGCCACAAACAAACTTGAGCCACAAAGGTGCTTAAATTCAGCCCACACAAGGACATGAAAATAACCGCTTACATATTATGTGTGTAATGCTTTTAAGAGACTATTATTATTTAAGATTTAAATGCATCTTAAAATGGCTTCAACAATTCAAAATAATAGTGTTCAACTCATCACAGTGATTTTAATTAAAGATAATCTCATGTAGTTTGATGTGTTAACGGTTAATGGTTGGGATGGAGTGCCATGCAAATAGGACAAGTTCAAACTTCGGTGGATGTAAAGCCCCTTGCACGTGTGTATGTGTGAGAGGGGGGCAGGGAATGTGCTCTCCTAGAGTTGGTTTCATTCATCACACAAGGAACTTAACACATCCCATAAGCCAAATTTCTTTAAGTGAATGGTGATAGGATACTTTATCAATTGATGCCTTGCAACAAGTTGTTGGAACGCCTATTGAATCAGTGTTGCAATGCAACAAAAGACCTGAAACAAAAGTAAGATGTAATAGTTATGGCAAAAAACCAAGTACATCTTGAAAATCAAGAGACCTTTGGAAAATATTCAACTTAGAGCTTTTTCTTTCTCAACTTGTGTCACATGCATTGCCCATAAAACCAAGGTCTACTATGTTAAAAATGAAAAATTGCAAAAGTAATCAATTATAATTGAAGTAAAAGACACATCTCCACCTCATACTTCAATGAATATGATCTCTTCCACACAAACACATCGACTTTCATAAAAAAACTTAATTGAAACTGTGGAATGCTAAATTTAAATATATCAATAACTTGCCTTGAGATCAACCATAGAGTCTAATAATAATTTTGAAGCTAAAAATAGTATTCATGTTCATGGAAATGCACAAAGTGTGTTGAACCAACACATACCCATCTTAGCCTCAAATCTATGAATCAATGAGTTTGAAATATTTTTTCTATAATCTAAGTTAAATACCGATTAAGTTTAGTCATAATAGTTGGTTTCAATAAAAAAAAATTAACCATATAACAAAGCAGAGTTTATACCAAAATGTTTGCCCTAAACATAAGAAAATTTTCAAAAAAACAACTACACATTCACTTTGAAAAAAATATATATACAATAATAAGTCAAATAGCCATATTGCTAATTTAAAAATTATATATAACTCCATTGTTGCTGCTACACCACCTTCAACAACATCTATCATATATGCTACTCCATCTTCTTTAGTGATATCTACCATCAATACAACTCCAAGATGGTAGTTACCACAAGTATGTCCAGTTGGATGGTCTAGTTACTGATATTTGTTATGGTTGATCCACGTTTTACTAAATTATTGTCATCCATTTGATTCAAGCTACTAACTATAGTGTTACTAGGTAGCTCCAAACAAATAATCATCAAGGTCACTACCACCACAACTATTGGATACCTATACCTTCCTATTGGTAGTTCCAAGCCACCCATAGTGAAATCAAATTGGATCACAAACACTATCATGAGACGACTATTGTAGACAATAGTGCCATCAAAGAATTCAATTTCTTTTATAATTCTTTAATCCAAAAGGTCAATATATATCCATTGTACAGCGTACCAACAATTACGTTCTACTCTTTTTTTACTCTAGTGTACATGTGTCACAATATATCAATCTGAAAATTTTACTCATTAACCTCTACTTCAAAATATAAAAGGCATTTACTCAAGTAATTAGTTATTATTGTACTTTATCTTCAAATCTATGAAGCTGCCTCTACTTCAAAATATAAAAGGCATTTACTCAAGTAATTGGTTATTATTATTATTTTATCTTCCGATCTATGAAGCTACCCTGAGAGATCAAATTATTTCATGTGAATTTTTTAATCATTTAATTTCATTCTTTGTATTAAAAAAATTACACATTAATATTCGATAGAAATAGGGTTTAATATTAATTTATATTTATTTAATTTTGTTTAAATGTTGTCACATACAAATGTATTTCTGCAATTATTTGTTTTTTTTTAGTTTTTTGGTATTTTTAATATAACATAAAGTAACATCTTCCCCACACCATATTGTAAAGCACCTCAATACTCACGCCCATTCTACATTGTCAAATATATCAGTACTATTGCAATGAAATTCATTTTCTATTTTTATTTTTATTTTATTTTATTTCATATTAACCTAGGAGCAGTCTCAACAGTCCAATCATTCTGACATTTTCATCTTTTTGCCTGGAATCCAGCATTTTGTTGTGGGATTGTGGAATCCAGCATTTTGTGGGATTGTGAATTTTCATTGTTTAAAATATGTTTTATCATTTTGACATTTTCATCTTTTTAGCTGGAATCAGGTAATAAATTGTGCTGTGGCATTGTGATTTTTCATTGTTTAAAATATGTTTATCACTGACATTTTCATCTTTTTAGCTGGAATCCGGCAATAAATTTAATTTTCATTGTTTAAAATATGTTTTTAATATATAAATAGATTGTCTCTTGAAAAAACTTTGGATACTTAAAGTGTAGCCTACAAAGCTCAAACTTACAGTTCAAAGAAATTGTCACCAAATTTTGGTCAAAATCAACCCAAAAAAAATATACCTGAGAAAACTCAAGAACGTTGAGTACACAGTTAATTAAAGAGTCCACGAAAAGAGGGGAAAATAATATTTGATTCCAATATTCACAGACTGCGGTTGGTTTTCCAATACCTGCAAACAGCTTTTTAATACTTGCAAATGTACTTCATATCTTGCAAATAGCGTTCCGTTTTACATAAGGCCAGCAAGCATATTGCTAGAATTGGCTTCCAAACAACCTTTCAATCTTGTGAACAGCTTTCAAAGAACTTGAAATGGCATTCTTCAGATCATGGAATTTCTTTACAACCTTTCGAAGGCTATTCTTGAGTATACAGCTGCTTAACGGCATGCAAATAGGCGGTAACAAAAAAAAATTTCGAGTTAAAGATATGATTTCCATTTGGCACAGCAATTTGTGCGAGGAATCTAGTTAGGATGACGACAACTGACTTAACCAGCGTATTTTCGCCATTTCTCAAAACACCTCCATAACTATTTTATAAAACCTCCTTTATTTCAAGATATTCTGCATTTTGGCATTTGTGTAATACTGACCTTTAAATTACATAACATACCAAATAATATTGTCTCTGATTTACCTCTCCTCGATGCACAGTTTTTATTTTCACTTTGGAGTTCCTTAATTTTGGTGTTGAATTATAGGTTTATTTCTTATTTGCAAACTTTAAATATTCCCTTCGAAATTTCTTCATGGGAAGCCAACCTATTTTTCATCCCACGCGCAAAGGAATCAAAATATGCCATGGCTGAGCTAGTACAAGTGCGCGTGTGAAAGATTATCCAATTTACTATAATATATGGACATCTTTGTGCCCTTCATTCTTTTGTCACAAGGTAATGTTGGAGTTAGAGGATGAATTTCTGATTAACAGCCAGCTTCGGATGAGTTCAAATACATGAACGTGAACGCCGAGTATATCAAAAAGTATACAAGTGAAAGACTCTGTATTTATTCCAATTTGTCATTAACATGGTTTCACAACTGGTAGAAGTGAATTTCTATTTCCATATACAAATTAGACAAAATACTTGATGGGACAAGAAAATCTAGTTCCTACAGGTACAACCCTCCACTGCTTTGCGAAGTAATGCGATCATAAACATAACGCTAACTTATCTCTTTCAGTCAAAACAAACCTTCACAAAGGAAAAAAGCAAAACAGACCTGTAAAACAAATTCCAAACTTCAAGAAAGATACTTCATTCCTTAGTTAAAAGAACACCTGCCTTCTCACGAACAATAAAATGCCTTCATCCTTTGAGGAACAAACATATGAATTAAAGCAGCGCAGCTTAAGTTTAATCCATCTCACAAGGAGAGTCTAAATCTACACTTCAGTGATAAGCATATGTTCAATTGCATTAAAAAATCAACAGACTTGATTTATCAACGAGTCTGGGTTCACATGTAAAAAGAATGCTACACAGTAAGTTTTGATGCAATTCACATCCATTTATTCACAACTCAGCTGAAAGAGGGCCTTGTTTGATAATTGTAATCAGCAAAGCTAAAAGCTAGCAAACCTCTTAGAGCCAACAATGCCTTCAATTTTTTAGATTCTCAAAATTGAAACTTCAAATTTGCAAATGCAGTGGCAATAATTGAATTATAATAGATTAATGATTGCTATCGTTTAATAATAGATTACATGAACCAAGTTCCCAACCCAAAGACTTGAAGACCACAAATCAGATACTAATCATCTTCATCCACCAGTAATGCAAAAGAGAAAGGTTGGAATTTATAACCATCTCCCTCGTAGAACTTGTTTTGAAACTCAACCCAGTGAAGACGTAGTGCATGAAGAAATGCGCTAAGTGTTTCCATCACGAGCAATACACCAATGGTTGCAAATACAAACACAATAATCCCAATAATGAGAATGAAGATGTTGTTGTATCTGCACAAATAGGCAAAGGGTGCATTATAATTGGAACATTTAGAAATAACCTAATGCAACACAAGAAAATACTAACAAGGATGAGTGCATCATTACAACCTATTTTAGTATGTAAAAACCACAGAAACAGAAGTTTACACTACAGTATGATTGGGATAATTGGAATTAGAATCTAGCTTGATAGACAGAGAAAGACGTTCATCTAATATCTTACACCATTCATTATCTTATATACCATGCTTATCTATGACGTCAGTTCCTCCTCTCCAAAAAGAAAAAGCCGAAGTTCAAACTAAACTACTGGATGCCAACACTGATACAACAAACATCTCAAATCACTAAATATTCCAGTAGTACTCACCCCCAAGCTAGCAGCAAGACTTTTTCATAGAACACAGTTGATAACTCTGCATGTGCCAAGCTGTGAGAGAACATTGCATGTTAGTTTCACTAAATGAACTCAAAATATGTGCCAGAACCCACATTTAACTAGTCGATTGAGATGAAATATAAACATACCTAAGAGCCCAGAGCCTAAGATAAGATGCAGTGTTGGAGACTGCACCCAATACAAATTCAATTGTATGTATCATTTGGTGTACGAAAATCTCACTAAATTCAAATTCCTCATGTTCAGAGTCAAGATCATGATCCATATCAAAAGAATCAGCGTCTGAACTTGCAAGAATGCCATATGCGCGACCTTGAAGCTTCTGTATGATAAAATTAATAAAACATGAAAATTGATAATACTATGAGGTGATTCAACAAGGACCAAACAACTTGAAAGAATTTAAGTGTTCCAATCTCTACAAATGAAGGGAAGAACTCCACTTAACCAAATTGACTAATCTACACATGATCACTTGGTCTAAGTCCTTTCATCAGATTAGCAATTTGCAGGCAGCGATCTTTCTATTTACTGTTTTTATAATCTGAAGAGTCTTGTACTTAAAGGCCCCGAAAGGAAAGTGTCACCTCTAGTTATTTGAAATAAGCAGTTCCTAATACATTCTTAACTTTCTATTTACTGTTTTTATACTCTGAGTCTTGTACTAAAAGGCCCCAAAAGGAAGGTGTCACCACTAGTTATTTCAATTTGAATAACGAGTTCCTAATACTTTCTTAACTACATCCAAAGCCTATCTACTACAAGATTCCACAAATTGCATTATCCGTTCAAGGCAGGAAGTACAGTTTCTTTTAAGAATGCTTTGTCCTTACCATTTCTTAAGAAAAATCAAGCAAGCCCTACAGAAAGGGACAGAAATCAGCACCATATGCATATGCTGCAAAATGGATGAAATCCCCTTATGGTTTGGAAATGTACCTGGTCATGTTGCCTTTTCAGAATCAGAGGCTTTGGAAGAAGCATCCAAGGCACTGCAACAAGTGCCAGAAGTAGTAGCACCATCTGATAATAATAATATAAAACATTTAGGGGGCCAAATGAAAAACGTATGACATGAAATGAAGATCCAGAAATATAGTATCGTTGAAGTATATCAAAAAGGGGAAAGTTAAAACTGTGAAAGAATGAAGAAAATATCCAATGCCAATGAAATCGTATCTGAACTTCTTTTGACTGTCAAAAATTTGTACAAACAAGTTCATCTGAAGTAAGGAAATCTCTACTGACTGTCGATTTGTACCAACAATTTACCTGAACATTCCTCTGACCCCAAAAAAGTTGATTTTCACCAAGTTCATCAGTTGGGCTTAAGAACATATATATCATGACATGATAAAGATCAGCTTGGGAACCAGTGCACCACTTAATGATTATGAGGAGTGAAAGATAGCCAAACAGGCTGTTCAAAAAAATCACCTGGGGCACAAATTGGTACCTGAAAAATATTCAAAATTTAATTTCATGTAAATTTCAAATAAAGCTCCACCATAAAACAAATCACGAACAGATTGTTTTTCTAGAGAATGAAATTTTTTAAAAATACGAACCAAATCAGAAAATGGGAGGAATCACAAATCCACAACTCACCAAATATTCAGTGGATTATGAAAGAATTTTGCATTGAAATAGCTCATAATAATTCCCAAATTCATTTGTGTAACTCCCAACAGAATAGAGAGTTTCATCTTTAATGAGTTTAAAAATGGCAACTCAGTTCGACTACCGTGCCACACCGGATCAACTCCAAATGGATAGGCCTCACGAACCTTTATCAACCCTGTTGAATAAGCATCCCTGCAAGAAACCCAACGACTATCAACATAAAAAGATGGAAAAGCATGAAAGTAGCCACCACGGCATTAACATGATGGAATTTGTATCATTAGTCAACTACATTTACACTTTTCCGGCCCAAATGCACCACTATCTGTCATGTAAAAGACAGGAAAACAGAATTAATCCTGGGATACTTATTGTCGCAGGAGGAAAAGGCTACTGTAGGAGGTATAGAAAATTAGGGTTCACATTTAAATGATGCAGCCTTTTTCACGCCTGTTTACACCACATCTCGCTAAAATTTATAGAAACTGGTTATGGTGGCTTAACCACCTAACCCTTAACATCTAATTGTACAATGGTCACATGATATATCAGATAAAGTGACCACATTATTCCTAACTTATATATTATTGGAGTGTTAATCCTCCATATTCCCCCTTACTGCACATAATATTTCTCAACATTTATCCCCCTTAATACAAGAACTCAAAAAACAAATTGTCTTTGATTTTACAAAGAGATTCATTAACTAAAAGATGACTACAAATTTTGAAGACTGCATGCAGCTCTACCCTTATCCACTGAAGCATGCATAGGAAAACACAGTAACCATTGATTCTCTAGGATCACAGCCAGGTTACGTACCTAGAAAATCTTTCAACTCTACTAGATTGCCATCACCCTTACACATCCTTGGTGTTGAAAGTATGATTATATTGGATTCACTTCAACAATAAATCAAACTAGTACAAGTACTTCAAATTATGTACCCTTTTTCTAAAGATCTTTTGCTGATATTAAAAATAAGTCTTTATTTTCTTTATCAGTTTTCAGTATCACTCTCAGGCATCCTCTTGTTTAAAGAAAAATTCCACCAAATCCACCTAGACAATCTTCTAATTCTATTAGATTTTCCATGATCCACACATCCTTGCGTTGAAGGTAGGAGTCTATAGAATTCACCTAAACAATAAATTGAATCACTACAACCTCTGTACCCTTTATCTACAGACTTTTAGTTGCTAAACAAAAACTAATCTTAATGTCTTTATCAGTTTCATCATAACCCTCACAAGTCCTTGTGTTCAAGGCAAAATTCCACCAAATCCACATAGACAATCTTCCAACTCTACTAGGCTTCCATCATCCCAATGTTGCGGGGGAGCGCCCCTTCCCCCCCCCCCCCCACCCCCCAACCCCCTCAAACCGCCCGTTAAAAAAATTTGCGCCCGTTAAAAAATTTGCGCTCCCTGCCATTTTGCAGATTGAGTAACGGAGGGTCGCTCCGGCAGCGATTTTATAACCCGGGATGAGTCAGGGAGCCAATCGCTCCCGAAGCGATGACGCAGCAGAAAAAAAATTCTGGCGGAAGAACAAAAATAAATAAATAAAATTTGTTTTTTTTTTTTTATATATAAATTAAGGGAGGGAAGGTTTCATTATCATTGTGAGAGTGAGAGTGAGAGCTCAATTGAGATTGAGAGAGGGAGATTGAGAGAGGGTGAGAGTGAGGACTCAGGAGCAAGGAGAGAGAGAGAGAGCAAGGAGAGAATGAGGAGCAAGGAGAGAGTGAGGAAAAAGCAAGGAGCAAGAGAGTGAGAAAGCAAGAGAAAGCAAGGAGCAAGGGAAGATTGAAGAGCTTGCAAGGGGAGATTGGATGCCAAAGATGTAGGCTTTAGTTCTACAATATTGAATAGAGTGTCTAGCAATTTTTTTTAATGTTTATTAAATTATTCCTAAATAAATAAATAAAATTTTCTCTATTTCCCATTCCCATTCCATTTTTTTAAATTTTGCAGATTCAAAACTTCACATTTCAAACATCATGTTTATATTTCTTGGCATTTTCTTCTTCTTGGTTCCTTTTTTGGTTATTATGGTGCTGGAGAGTAGAAAAAGGAGGGTTGAAATTGAAAATGAAGAAGGGGGACATAGTGGATTTGATGAAAACCTCGATGAGGAGGAGCTAGAGCAGAGTGAAAATAAGTCAGCGAAAAAAACTAAACAAGTCCAAACCCCATTGTGGAAATATGTTAACAGCCCTGAAGCAGGGAAAAGGGGTGGAACCACTAAATTTCATTGCCCCCAGTGCAACAATATAATTACACAAGTTCATACACCCGTGCCAGAAAACACCTTTGCGAGAAAATGCCATGGGATGGAGACAAACAAATAGGAATCAAAACTTCTATAGGTGTGTCAACAGCAGATAGAACCAAATACATAAGGGAAGAGGAGGGAGCCCAATACAAATCTAAAAAATCAAAGGGTTTCTTTGAACCAAGCTCACAATCACATGCACAAAGAACTCCTTCAGGATCCTCCCAAGGCAGTGGATATGGAGGCACAAGGTCAAAGTTTAAGGCGTAGAACCATATCAGATTTCCTTGATGAATGGTCTAGGAATGATGTGGATTCAAAAGTTTACAGGTTTCTCTATGCATGTGGGATACCATTCAATGTTCTTCGCTCACCTTATTGGCACGAAATGGTTTCTGCCATAAATGATGCCCCTAAAGGATACAAGAGCCCTACGTATGACAAGGCAAGAACCGTTGGACTTGATCATGAAAAAGAAAAAATATCATATTCTTTGAATAGAATGACCAGTTCTTGGACTGACCATGGGGTGTCCATTGTATTTGATGGATGGACAAATGTAAAAGGCAAGCCATTGATAAATGTTCTCACTGTGTCTATTAGTGGTGCCATCTTTCTTTTAGCATATGATTATTCAGACAAGTTCAAAACCACCATCAACATTGCAAAACCATTACTTGAAACAATTGACCGTATTGGGCCATACAATGTCATCCAAGTCATCACTGATAATGCTCCTAATTGAAAGGCAATGGGAGCAATTATTGAGGATAAATACCCCAACATATTTTGGTTTGGGTGTTTGGTTCACACAATGAACCTTTTGATCATGATATTGTTAAAAACAAAAACGAACAGTACAAATGGATTGGTGATTTGTACAAGAAAAGCAAACAAATGATAAAATTTATTACAAATCATAGCAATACCCATGGCCTTTCCGCAGTCACTCAAGATTGGAGTTGTTGAAGATTGCGAGGACTAGATTTGGTAGCTATTACCTCACCTTCAAGCGCCTTTTAAAGGTAAGAGAGTCATTGGCTAGCATGGTATCAAGTCCACACTGGAAGGTATTAAAGGAAAGGGCTACAAATGCAGCTAATATGCAAGGTTTTGAACAGGTGGAGGAGATCGCTCTTGATGGTATGTTTTGGGCGCGTGTGAGGCAAGTATTGGATTTCGCCAAGACCATTTATCACATGATTTGGTTTGCAGATACAGATAAACCAGTGATTGGCGAGGTGTATGAGCAGACGGATACCATGTTAGGGCAAATAAAAGATATTGTTCATAACAATGATCCCAACTTGTACAAACTGATTCACGATTGTGTGTGTGTACGGTGGGATAAACTTAATGTTCCACTACATTGCTTGGCATATATCCTTACGCCAAAATACTACTCTACATCTTGGTTGGGCCAACCTGCACCAGGGGGTGGGGTTAGGACCAAACCCCATATAGATGAAGAGGTATCTATAAGATATTTGGAAGCATTAGAAAAGTTGATACCTGACAGGGAGGAATGTGCTAGTGTGTGTCTTGAAATAGGCAGATACTTCAGTTGCACTGGTTTGTTTGGTACCTTTCATGCAATGGAAGATAGAGACAAATTTGATGCTCTCATATGGTGGGAAACATATGGCGATCATGGACTTTTGAAAAAATTGGCAAAAATAGTTCTCTCACAGGTTGTAAATACTTCTTCTGCAGAGAGGTGTTGGAGCACCTACAGCTTCATACATAATATGAAAAGAAACAGACTCAATGAAAACCAGGCAGAAAGCTTGGTTTATGTGCACTACAACTTGAGGTTGTTGAGTCATTACTGTGATCGGGCTTATGAGGATCCAACATATAAAATTTGGGACAACCACCCAGAGGATGATAATTTGGAGGATGGCACTATACATCTTGAAGAACTGGAAGTGGGACTTATAAGAGAGGAAGATGAAGCAACAACCATGCCACCTCCACCATCTAGTAGCAATGCTCGAGGTCCAAGTCTTGTTCCTTTGTTGTCGTCACCTCCATCTATACCCTCACATGGAGGGCATGTGTCTTCTAGTTCTGGTCATCGGTCTGTGCGGGAGACTCCTAGAAGACCACCACGACTTGCTCATACATTAGACACTTCTCGTGGCAAGGGCCACATGTAGTAGTAGATAATAGATTTACAGTTTACTTGTCTTTTCTAGTTTCTATTAGTTTTCATAACTGTTGAGTCTTGACTCTTTCATATCATAATGATATTTTTTGTAAACAATATATGACTGTGATAATTTAAGTTTGAAGTTTGAAGTTGGCAATTATAACTCACTAGTAATGATTCTGAATTATGAATATGATGCTTCGTGAAAGTTGTTTCATGTCATTTCATAATTCATTTTATAACATTTAAGTTCATGTTAGATATTATTTCTTGTAATGGTTAAACTTAGCTTACAAGTACAACTTTGGTGATCAATGACGATAAATGTTATATATTGAATTTTCAATTTTGAAAGCTTGAAGTTGAAACTTTAAGATTGATAAATCATGAATCATGATTCACGACTACGAGACTCAATATGTTGTATGTTACTAACTTGTGGACGTGGCTGATGAAGAATCAAGATTATAACTTCTAGATGATTGATGTTATATAATTATATGGTTGATGGTTCAATGATCAATATATGTTTTTTTATGTTTTTTATATCTAATTCATCATTCTACATGTTTTTGTTGACATATATGTATCAAAATATTAAAAAAAAAATATATAATATATAAAAATATTATATATATATATATATTATTATATATAAAAATCGCTCCAGGATTTACTCCCAAACTGGGAGCTTTTGAAAATATCGCTCCCGCTCCCATTTTCGCTCCTGCTCCCCGCTTTCGCTCCCGCTCCCAAGTAACACAGCATCATCCTTACACATCCTTACGTTGAAGGTAGAATTCTATTGGATGCACCTTGACAATTAAGTGAGATAAGAACTCCAAAATCTGTACCCTTTGTCTAGAGACCTTTAATTGAAAACAAAAACAAGTAGTTTTAATTGTCTTTATCAATTTCATCATCACCCTCTTCTTTGTTATAAAAAACTCGGAGGGTAAAACCAGTAATCCAACTTCATTCATACTTGACCATGAAACTACAACCTTCAAAACTTCAAAAATGAAATTTACTTTCAGATCTTGCAAAGAAATATTTCAACAAATACAAAATATCAGTTGTCTTACATTTTCATGTACCTGTATGCCAGAGTCCAAAGCTAGCAATGTGAGCTCTCTTAGAGATTTGTCTAGGAATCTCTATTGAACACAATTACAAACTCTAGCGACTCACTTTAAGTGGAGATTTAAGATCAAAGGAAGCATACACAAAGTTCCTTTGATGGATTCTTGAAAGACTAAATTTGCAAAGCAATAATAAACAAGATTGGACTTCTTAATTTGGCACAATGAAATCTCGATTTCAAAAATTTGCATGCAAAATGGAAGAAAATCAGCAAGAAACTTACACCATTCAATCAAGAAGTTAGAACCACTTCATCAATCCAAGATAGTCATCCTCATGCAAAAATATCCCTCCCATAACAATTTACTCCACCAAGATCACATTTGCATCCACAAGAAAAGAATCAGAGAGCTAGTGCACATTTTTTAAGAGATATATGTGTCGTGAGGTGTGATGATTCAAAATAAAACCTGATACCCCTCTATTTATACAATGGTAACTAGGTCACTTTTCATTGATTTACAAGTAAATGCTCTAAAAGTTTACTTGAGCATTCAACTAGGCCTAAAGGTCATAGGCCAACCATAAGATAACTTCCAAACTAAGTTGTACAAAGCACCGAAACATTTCGGAGTTTCCGAAACAGGTACATTTAGAAACGTCAGCCGAAACGCCATCCAAAATGTCATATATGTTTACATATGTAAAAAGAAATTTCTAAATAAGTGAATAACAGATTATCTTGCAAGAAAAAAGGGAATAAGACCCATGGATGACAATTTAGAAGGAAACCAAGTCTATATTATCTGTCATAGGTGATTACATGATTGTCGAGTTTCGAGTACGGTTACATCCTGAAACGCCAGGTTCCCAGAATTTTTGTGCAACATAGCTTCCAAGTAGGATAAATACATCAAAATGGCTCACATGTGTGGGAATAAAGGCTCCCCATGATATGTCATTCTCTCAAAATGGTCAATCTCCATCAAGCAAGTGATAAAGAGGCTCATGACTGCGCCTCACTCCCAAAATTATCAAAGTGCTTGGGTATATCTACAGATAAATCCTCCACCATGACATCATCTCCAAGATTGCTTACGTCACCCTTCTAATGCATGTGGGGATGATGTAGCATGCTCTAAGGCAAGCGTTAGGACATAGGCATGATGTACTAACCCTCCCAAAGTCATCTTAGAATAAACAGTTTCATTTGGGCTTTGGAACAAAGCAGCGTCCATCAAATAGGGTCAAGGCCAACCTGGGGGCGTCTTGGGCCCATCTGGGTACATTATCAAACAAGCCAATGCCTTGGTGTCCTAATACAACATTTCATCATCTGGAGGCGTCGCAAGGGGCATACAACCATACGCAGTCTCATTAAATCCTAGCATCCTCATGGAGGCAACCTTGGGGCTACACAAAATAGTTCACACAAACCTTGCCTTCCAATGTCTTTCTAGCTTAAGATTTGTAAACACGTTACCACACTTTTTTTAGGGATGATTATGCCTTTAGCCCTATTAGGTGCTTCCAACCCCCAATGGAAGGACATATCACAGGTAGACCCTTCAATCCATATGTGCATGTGATAATGATGATGATGGAGTGGGCACGACTTCAAGGAAGATTTCCATAGCAATGGAACCAACTACAAAGGATCTAACATCTTCAAGTACTATAATGAGAAGAGGGAGAAATCGTGGAGGCATGAGTTGCCCCTTTCCTCGGCCTGTTTTTTCCACCCCTCTGGTGCACTTTTACTTTAATGATTTATCTTTCTTCTTGTAGAGCTTAGAAGACCAAGATTGCTTTATGCTTTTCCAATACCCCTCAAAGATGTAGTAGTTTCTCGCTCATCGAGGTTGGGACATTCAAGCGTTCCTTTAGATGTAGCATGGAATGCTGAAGAACAAGGTGTTGACTAATGAGGTGGGTATAGCTCATGCTAGGCTTTTGCTCACGTGCTTACTATGTTCCAACCATCTTTTGCAATTTCCTTTTCTTTAGTTGCGGCTTCATATGCTTTTATCATTCTTTCATTGCATCAACCTCTTAGGGAAAATTTCTCGACACTAACTCAAAGATGAGGATAGAAGGTGGTTATTCTAATGAAAAATGACAATCAACCCAAAGAATGGATGTGGATAATAAAGGAAGCATGGAGTGCGGTAAGTATGAAGTACCTTTGGCAAGCCACTTCAATCAATGCCTCCTATAAGTGCCGCTCCTAAAGGAAGGACCTCAGGGGAGGTCACACTAGACCAAGTATAAAGGATAACCTCTCAGGTGAAGCAAGGAAACAAAGGTAAAATCAAGAGTGGTCAATCCTCCATCTTGACTTCTGATCCATATTAGTATGCCTCAAAAAATTAAATGAAAGCACATGCCCATAAAAATGGTTAATGTGCCTTTCGATAGATGACCCACCTTCCTTCAAGAAGCATACCAAATGGGAGCATTGGTTGACGCATAAGTGGAGACCTCTGATGTAAAGCCATTTGTGGTTCATAATAGGGCTATTAGTAGGTTGTTTGTCAAATGAGTAGAAAAATTGTTTGCTATGGGTTACCCACTTTTGTTGGGTGACAATGCTTTCTAGTGAAAATTGCCTCATGTTCTCTTCCTCCAATCATTGCTATGATTTAACTTCTCTCTCTCTCCATATATATATATGTGTGTGTGTATGTGTGTGTGATTTTATTATTTAGACAACATTAAATTTATTATTACTATAGTTTAGCTTTCTATAAAATATTATATTGGGCTGCCATATGTCGATGTAACATTAAAGACGGCATGGAGAAGATGGACATTACAATCCATTTATTACTAGGTTTTAAAATGCACCTTGCTTCTCTTGGAGCAATTATATCATGTATCATTGTATTTCATTTTGAATCGAACATTGAAGATTTTATAATGAGAG
This sequence comes from Pinus taeda, assembly GCA_000404065.3. NCBI lineage: Eukaryota > Viridiplantae > Streptophyta > Pinopsida > Pinales > Pinaceae > Pinus > Pinus taeda. The sequence goes on along the minus strand of APFE030888369.1, from coordinate 60,480 downwards.
AAACAATGATTTTCCTTTTCAAAATACGAATTTCAAAATGGTAATTGCCAATTGGATCATGGATGTGACTATTTCATTTGCATAAATTTGTAATTAATTATACATTAAAAAGTAAATTATTTATAGAATTTTGAATTTATATTTTCTGATATTTAATATCAGGGGTAGGGTCTCGTGTGTTAAAACACCTTGACATCTAATAAAACTTGACTGGTCTCTACACCTTCCCAAAGATGCATTTCTACATCCCCATGTTCCTTATACTTGGTGGAACATTGCAATTTATACACACTAAGTGGTTACGGTGATTTCACTGCCCAACCCCTAACTTCAACATCTAGTTCTACACGGTCACATAACATATATGATATAAAGTGATCACATTAATGATTATTCCAAACATATATATCATTGGAATGTTCGTACTCCAACACGTAGAACAAGGGAGTCTAAGAAGTTTATTAAATTATACATTTAACACCAAGTTTATTTTGGTTTTCGAAAAAAAAACAAACAAATTGAAGGAGCTTTTATGTTTAATGCAATCGACCTTGGACACCGGAATTTTTGAGTGGAGCCCTCTACTACCCACCCTTTCTTTGTGTAATACACTTCCCCTCACTCAAGGATGGCATCAAAGGTAAACCAGATTTTGTAGAAGCTTGAGGATTTGTCGACATAGGGCTCAAGGTCGTTACAACAATATATTCATTAAAATTTCAACATGTCACTTGCAGGAATTGAACTTGGGTGGTAAGGATGACACTCCTTTTCACAACCACCCAGGCTACACCAAATTTACCTCAGCTTCTACTTATACCTATCATGCTCTTAATCAGGTCTTTGATGATACTCGGTCTCGTGAACATGATCCTCATGTACCTTATTATCTCCTTTGGATGACTTTCAACTAAGCTTACAAATTGTGTATCCAAGAGTCGAGCTTTTCACTATTGAGAGTCCCATCAAACTTTAGGCACAGATAGTTTATGTTGTCCAGCCTTAAGGTTTGTTGAAAAATAGAAAATTCTAGGAGAATAGTGGGTTGATATTGAGATAGATGCTTCCACACATACCATAGGTGTTGTTCTTAAGCAGGATGGATATCCTTGGAGTAGACTTAATCTCGCTAGGTAAGACTTTAGCTAATACCTGATCTAAGACATTGACACATGGGATTCGCCTCAACTCTCAATCCTCCCACCATTTCTCTTATTGACCCCTTGGAGACAAGTTTGACCAAGCATGCATTCAGATTGCATCACATAAGATCTGCTCCCAGTGCTTCCTGATACATTATTGAGAGGACAGTACTAATCGCAAACCATAATCAATTATAGAAGAAACAAGGGAGGTTAACCAGATTTGGAGACTTGCCCTCTGCCATATCCTGTTCAGTATGAAAGATGCATATGCAACAATAAATGCCTGATAGCTTCCTTTGCTTTAATTCTATTAGTATCAGATACAAGGCAACGATCATTTGGAAGTTATTATAAAAATATCCAGTTATTTTTTTCTCATATTTTTCTGAATTCCATATTGATCTTTAAGGACTAAAATCTCTTTAAACTATGCTTTTGCTTTAAATATTGGATGCAAAATCTCCTCCATCGTTATCACAGTTTATCTCAGCCCTCTGGCTCTGTATTCTTCAAATATCCTCCGAAGCACTAGGAATTTCTGATCCAATGGTTTTTTAAAAATCAATCTCTAGTTGCTTCCTATCTTGGCCTAGCTGTTCTCTATGATGACACTCTTCTGCTTTTCACTCCCAACCTATCATTCTCCCCCAACCTCAAAGAAATTGTATCATCCTTTGCACAACAGGATCCCACCAATGAATCCAAACTGAACCACAAATGGGAGAATGACAATGTTTTGATCATTTTTTACAATAAAACTGATCCTATGGGATAGCCTTTGGAGATGTTGATGGCTTGGAATTTATACATGCGTCAAAAACTTGCTGCCCCAAATGTGATTGACTGAGTTGCATCAATATTTGACGAAGTTCTATCAAACTCTGGCAAGAATGATCATATCTTGAACAAGTAATACATTAAATTCAAAATATGATTTTACCATTTTTCTCATGTGCTGGTAAGAGTATACAATTTCATTCATACATAAGATCTCTTACTGAATAGTTTGTGAAAAGGATGGCGTCTTTATTATCGTAATTTTACACTTTTTACAAGAGACATTGATAACAATAGTTGTCAATTACATGAAAAAAATAAGATCCAACTGACATAGTTGCACTAGCCTTGTCCCAAGGACGAGACAGACTGCCAAAGGTATGGCCAGGGTAACCACCTCGACAAGAGAAATATCCAACCATTTATTTGGAGAACTACGGTAAGCTGCTCCTCAGGCTTCTATTAAAGATTATTGGGGTTGAGATGATCAGAACCAAAATTCACTGAGTAGCAATTTGGTGGCAACCAAAATATGAGCAGTTATGTACTCATGGCTATTTCTTGTGTACGTTAATGATTGGACTCCCTTACATCATAACCAGACTGCCTTTATTTTCTTATTTATGATAGTAAATATGGTGACAGGAAGCCCCCGTGGCTATTTATTGCATATGTTGCTGACTGAACTCCCTTACATCATGATCAAATGGCCCTTGTTTTCTGTATTCAAGACAGTAAATATGATTACAGGGAGTCAAATGCAAATTAATAGCATCATTTAGAAGACATTGTGTATTTCTGAGGCATTTGCGCTATTAAGTTTCACCATATATGTTGGCCTTGTTGAGAAATCTAGGGCATGGATAGTTAAAAGAATTCTCTGCTTGATAATTGCTTGTGATATACTTTTACTTCTTAGCTTATGATATTTTCTTTGTTATGTTATTATTGTGTTATTTTCATCAAGACAATTACCAATATGCACAATAAAAGACAAGTGACACAGTATGTAGGCTTGTCAGCCACGGCCAAAACCTTTCACTTCTTGAGAGGAAAACCCGATCAAAATTCTTCTTCTAGATCTTCAATTAACGAGTACCAAGACCATGACACAGACCCTCGACTCTAGTATCATCCCAAGAACCTTGTCACTAACCTTGATGCTCTGCCTCTTCCCTTCCTCGACTTTCTTCTTGATCTAGCACTGCTCTCCTCATCTCCTTCTAGAGAAACTCGGTCTCTATCCTTCACATTGCTTCTTCTCGACTTCTCCTAGAGAAACTCGGCCTCTATGATTTCATTGGCTTCTTCTAGAGAATCTCGGTCTCTAGATCTCTATGTCAGTTATCCAAAACAAGTATCCAGAAGAACCCTTCTAGAATAATCCCTTCTTTGCTATCCCAGAAGAAACTTCTCCTTCGCTTACCCAGAAGAAGCTCTCCTTTGTTGACCCCAAAAGAAACCTCCTCCACTGCCCCAAAAGAATGCTCCTTTGCTGCCCCAAAAGAATCTTTCTTTGCTGCCCCAGAAGAAAACCTTTTTCGCACTTCTCGTTAGCCTCTTCTTCACACTTCTTCACTTTCTTCGCACTTTTGCTTCATTGAATGCAAGTCGAGTTGCTTGCTCTATGTGAGGCCGAGTGTGGCTATATATACACCTGCACACATGTCCTTTAGGCCGACATGATCCCTAGACGTTAGGCCAACTTCTTCTAGCATGTTCTTCCATCATTGTAGGCCTACTTGAAGAGGATAAGTGACAAGGTCTTGGAGGATACTTTACATAGACAAATTTGACCTTTTAAAAAGTGTAACATGACTTCATTACATGACAATGATTCTATAATTTTATGACTAGATGACCAAACTCTCAATGGGAGTCTTAACTCGAAAATAAAATCTCTTGCTCATGAAACCCATGAAGCAAGTCAATATAATAATTCTATTTTTCTTTATATCTCACAACATAAAATCATAATTACATGTCATTATGAAGACCGAGCCTAGTTACAGTTTTCAACAGGCCTTTCCACTATGGCCCCCACCTTTTCATGGTAAATAACACTTTACTTTTTAAAAGTTTTTCATTGTAAAGAAGGCTAATCATAATTAATAAAAAAAGGATGACATTGTTGATTGTCACAATTTTTGAATTGCATTCAGTACAATGCATCGTTGATCCCTCATGTTGTGAAGAGCAATACATTAGGGTCAGCAAAGGCAAAAGATGTTATAATCTATGTTGCACGGGGACCCTTCCCACCTCCATGGTGTTCCCATAGTCTCAACATGTCGGGCACTTTGGAACTCGTCAGAAACTTCCCCAATTGGTCGAGGACTCCATTTGGGACTTGGGGATTTCCAGGGCGTCCCTTGAAAAATTGGGGACTTTTCGGGGGGCTTTAGGATGCCCCTCAATATCATGCACATTAAAATTAAAAAAAAAAAAAAAAAAAAACAAATTTGAAAACCTAAGTTCTAAATTTATAGTCAAAAATTAAACAATTTTGAAACCTAAACTTATCGACTAAACTAAACCTATTGCATACACAGTAAACTAAACCTATTGCAAACTACACACTATACTACATTGCGACAATGAAGGTAAACATTGTTATAGGGACACGACAGCGAAGATAAGCACACGTTGTGAAGGTTGTAGGCAAACACTGAGCTCGCGTAAAGGTTGCAAGTAAACACAGGCTACGAGGGTTGTAGGTAAGAGTCAAGCGAAGTCTAAGACGACAGGGGAAGGTAAACAATGAACAAAGAACTCCATTCACAGCGGCAAAGGTAAACAGAGCTGAGAGAACTTGAGCGTAGGTTTCAGATGAGGTAAGAGTCGAGCGATAGGGCAAAGTTTGAGACTCTTAATTTGGGATTTATAATTAAATTTTAATGACTTATTCATGTTTACAGTTTAAAGTCACTATACTCCATAAATTAATTTGCCTTCAATTTGAAATTGTCTCTTTTTCCATGTTCGTGACAAACCTTATCTTGGCATGAATCTTTGAAATTTCCCTATTATGCCACAATCACCATGACTTTAATACCATGTTAAATATATGCAAGAGACGAGTAGGAGAGACTAGATGAGAGATAAGATGATATATAAATGTGATACTAAATTACTAGTGGTGTTGTCTATATACATGGCAAGTTCCATTGTTCAATTAGGAACCAATCAACTAATTCCTTGAACACATTAACATAAACATCATTTATTATATATAATTTATTTCACTTTATGACATTATTACTTTTGTACATAACATTTGTTACTCCTGAAATAAACATTACAATGGCTAACTCAACTTTAATGCTTAATGTTATAAGGTAAATAGATGGGATGGTAATAATCTTTGTGCTCTGTAAATAATAGTGATTTTGAATGATTATGATATGCATTACACTAATGATAGGTCCCACAAGGTTCTTAATTTCTAGACTCTTAATTTGGGATTTATAATTCAATTGTAATGACTTATTCATGTTTATAGTTTTATCACATTTTACTTTTAGTCTTTAAAGTTTAGCTACTATTTAAATTTTGAAATGATTCATCATGCATCATAGAATGATTATGTAGACAATAGTAGATTGTAGGCTGTAGCAGATTAATAGTACTTCTTAAGTTCTTGATAATGAGCAAAGATGATGAGATTTGTTTTTGTGATGCGCAATGATGATTAGATAATATTAGACTTTAGTATTTTATTTTGTAATTTGAATTTCAAAATTAATAATAATTCTAATTTTTATATTTAATTTATTATTCATATTTATGCTGAAATACTAAATTTTGTTTTATTTCTTAATAAATATAAAAATAAGTTGCAGCACCTGCCGCCCCAACCTGTCGTGCCCTGAAAATTTGGGGGTGCGCTCTAGCCGTCCCGGAAACTCATCCCCCCATATGCCCGTCCCCACAGCCAGTGCAACATAGGTTATAATATACATGGATAGAAATCTGCACACTCTATTCCATACAAAGGAAGAATACAACTAGCTTCCTCCAAAGCTCTATGAGGGACAGAATGTTGAACCAATCAATCATTTTTCAGTCTTTAGTATGTGTTCATTAACTGACTATGATGCCTCTTTCTATTATCATTTGGATTTTATCTTTTTCTTCCTGACTCCTTTGAAAATATGCACATCAACAAATATTTGAATCCTGATATTATGAAGCCGGCTGCACCCACATGCACACTTCCCTCCAAACTCATTCTTATGGCCTTGCTTCTGGTAACCTTGTGTGATAGGAACCTGCATCCTGTCCATCCCCACCTGGAAAATAGGGCCTCAGTTTCTTTGTAAGTTTAGAGTTAGGCTTAGCATTAAGGCGATCATAATCAACTAGAATATTTTGTAATATACTAGGGTATTTTTTACTAGGGTTCTCAGATAACTAGGGTTTCAAAATTTCTTGCTCAATTAAATGGTGAAACAAAAAGCCCATTCAGTGGTACAGTACAATAAGATCCAAACACAATCTCACTGTTCAAAAATATCACTACTCCACAATAGCATTCAATACACTGTTGTAACAGTCCAATAATGCCAATACAACCCAGGTTCAACAATCCCAGTACAATTGAGCTCCACATATTTTAAAATAAATCAAATCCCAGCTATTCTGACCCACAGATTTGGAAACTATTCTACCAACATTATCCAGAACATACCCAACTTGGACTGGTAAATTCCCTGTCTATATACAGCTTCCTTCAGATGCTTTCTAATCCCTTTTCATTGCTCATAAGCTGCCCCAGCAGATCTTGAACTTAAGACAATCATAGAGCAGAACCTCCATCAATGATCCTTCGATTTGCTACAGTTTAGTATTACCATCGGACAGTGAGTGGAGAAAAGGGGTGACACCTACTTCAAGCAAGGACTCAGCCTCAGATTTGGCTCGTACAATACCTCAGAACTATTGTGAGTTAGACCTTTGCACTTCCTCAGGAATTCTTTCTTCTTAATCACAGGACCTGCATTATATTCCAGCTTCAGAAAACCCTTTGCATCATTTGCAGGGTAGAAAAGGTTATTTTGATCATCAGAACATGCCCGATCTGCTACAGGACCCACGAGATGATTCCAGAAATTCTCACTCAGCCTTAAAAGGGCTCGGATTATCAACACTAGATGCCTCGGATTGTCACAGGTGTACTTCTGGACTTCGGTCTGTCACGAGATGGCTACAGGAATTGTGATCCGCCACAGGAAGATTACTTGACCCTGAAGATATGCGATCTGCGTCAAACAATTCTCCTCAGGTGGACACTGCCTCAGAAAGATTGGATTGTCATGTTAATCTTCCTCAGATCTGATATACTGGCTTCTGGAGTTGCAGTCTCCTTCAGGACGTCTTGATTTTGCCACACACAATGAGAGAAACCCGTGGTAAATAAACTTAAGAAGCTTTCGGTCTATCCAATAACTGAACCTTGGAGAACTCATCCAGCTTCAGTAGGGTTAGGTGCTTCCTTGCCACAGATCTTCCCAAAATTAATTTGCTGCTTCTACCAATAATTGAAATTTAAGACCCTGTTGACGGAACAAAGAAACCAATAGAAAGAATAAAGGAGAATGATTTGGTAGGGTGGGATTACCTGCACCGAAACTAGTCCAAGAAGAGAGATGAGGTCTTAAAACCAATGTTGCAAAAATTGTTATCAGGATAATACCGGTGAGGGGAAAAATCGGAAAAAATTGGAAAAAAATCGTAAAAATCGGGAAAAATCGTAAAATACAAAAATATTCATTTTTTTTTCAATTTTTTTAATATCTAAAGCATCTACAACATAAAATAAATACATTGACACATAAATATGATAGAAGAACTAATATATAAGATGTGTAATATCATTTCTAGTGCTACATCACACATAACAATGAATCATGTCCTGAGTCCCAACTCAACCTCAAAATATCAACAAAAAATATAATAATGTATCTCATATCATGAGTCATAATGTCATATACAATGAAATGAACCAAATAACTAATACTATTGATTTCCTCTGCCCCTCTTGCAGAGAATGCAATAGCTTTCCTCTAGATGTAGATGTCGGTGGAGTTGGCAGTGGACTCTGCTGTGCTCTAAAGCTGAAGAATAGGAGCTACAGGAGGTAGACCATGTCCTCTACTAGTGACAAGGGTAGCCTGGGTAGGTTGTGTCACCTCCTCCTATTGCTCCTCCTCGTCCTCCTCATCAAAAAATCGGCCAATAATATATATATATATATATATATATTATATATATATATATTAATATATTCAAGATTTTTCCCAAAAATTGGGATTTTTTTAGAAAATCAGGATTTAATCCCAATTTTTTCAAAATGAAAAAATCACTGAAATAATTGCGCGATATTATCGGGAAAATGAAAAAAAAAAATGAACAAATCATGATATAATCGCGCGATATTATCAGGAAAATGATAAAATCGCGATTTTCGCAACACTGCTTAAAACCCTTAGAGCACCCGGCTCAAAGACAAATAGAGAAAGATCCCATTCAATGGTTCCTCAAGTGCTTCTAGGCCTCTTCTATTTATAGATTCTCATGAGGGGGTTTTCTCTTTAATTAATTGAGTGATGTTCACATCAAGCCTCAACTTTGGGCATTTTGCCCAGCTGCCCCAAACTTTACCCCAACATTGGGTATTTTGGGGTTTTCCCCTTTATCGAGGACTATAGCCTACGGGGATCAATAGACTACTTCATCCCTTGGGCCAATTAATCCCTCAGGGGCATTACATATTTCTGATGGAAAAAGGTGATGACAGATAAGCAAAAATCTGCATATTTGATTCTAAACACAACAGATAAACTAAATATTAAATTGATGATAATTGCCTTAACCATTTCCAACCTTAAAAGATTACGACAGATACATAAAAAAATATGTTTTTTTATTATAAATGCGATAGATAAGCTTTCCCTTAAAAATAGCCATAGTCGAAACATTTTAAAGATTGACTTTTTTTCCATCACTTAAAATAGAACAATGGAAAACCCACATTTTGACCTGAAATCCAGCAAGAATCATTTTGGATTGACGTAATTGCAGAGATCAGTCATTAACATAGCAAAACCAGGTTGCAAACTTGCATATGGGTTAATCAAGGGTGCCGAATTCATTTCTGCATTAAACGCAATGATTTCAACAATCAAAATTGCAATCTCAGCAAAGATTTTATGGCCGGATTCAGCTGATGGCAAACCAGAAAATGTCAGAACCGTAGAATGTTTAGCCTTCTTCATTAAATATATCTTCTGACAGTTCTCAAATCAATAAATGCTATTAGGTTCACAAACAAATGCTGGGTAACTCTCATGCAACAAGGAGAAATAAATCATGGATCTCAGTGTTGAGCGTTCGTTTACAAAACTCCTATGACTTGAGAGTGTGCATATATTCCTATGACTTTAGTCATTTGATAATTTGTAGCAATGGACACGATTTGCATTAAGGTATGGAATGCATGAAATTTTTTATATCAAAATAGAAAAGATGCTCAGATATAAACAGCAGACCACATAATTATACAACCTCATTACCTGCAGGAAGAATCACGACATGCATAGGCAGATGGGCCAAAAATGTGAAAGGGAACTGAAAAGAATTCATTGTAGATGAGTCCACAGTAAATTGAGAAGATTGCCATCATAAAAATCACATAGCGACCTCCAAAAGCCATCTCCATTATGTCTCCAAGTTTCTGACATGGGCAACATAAAATCAAATTAAAATACCAGCATCTAAAGCAACAATAAAAACCATAAAAGGTGCTTGATATTGAGCTTAAGTCTGCTAGGATTAATGTCATCCAACTGAGAAGACAGAGAAGCCAATTTAAGTGGAACTGTAAAGTATTGCAAGGAAAGATTACTCCAAATCTTTATTCCATTGGCAAATTTAACTTTACATGATGGCCTTGGTGGGCTCTTTTCTCATTAATGCTTTTTAGCCTTTGGGAAAAAGTATCTAAGCCTCTGATAAAGGATATGGATGTATCACGAGCTCTTTGCATTATGCACATATACAAGTGAAGTAAATAGCACTCAAGCAAGTCATCAAGTTCATCCCTAAATTGTTGCACAAAGAAATCCCTGGGCACCAATTTGGTTATCAATCTTGTGCACTTCACCTAAAACTGTAATCGACTCATGATAAATTCAGGGAAGAGAAATTATATTAAAAAATATTGAAATCAAGGTAAATAAACTCATGTGTACTGACCATCATTAGCAGTTATGAACAAGATATTCCCCAAACAAAAAGACAAGATCAGAACAAGATGGATTTACTATTTGGAACTATTAGAGCAAATTCATGTTCTATTCACAAACATCATAATTTATGAGGCTCGACATAGCTAAAAAGTTACCTGACTACCAAGTTTTCTTTCTCTGCATATGAGCCACAAGGATGCAAGTAATAAGCATATACCATGGCCCCAGTCACCAAACATTACAGCGAACAAAAATGGGAATGTAACAATGGTGAATACACCAGGATTTGCCTCTTGGTACTTAGCCACACTGCAACAACAATAGAATATACAATCAAAGACAGCATTAGATGAATCCTGGACAACACAGCTGCAATTGAACGCCATAAAGTGAAAAACATGTTTGAAATGAAACCTAAAAAAGAAAAGAGTCCACAGGGCAAACATTAAGATAAATTACAAAATCAAAGGGAAGAAACATTATGAGCAGATCTGGCATACAATTACAATTAAAATGTGCAGGAAAATAAAAAGCATCTAATCTTTCTTCTCAAGTAGGAATACCACCTTTGACTCCTTTAGAACCTCTAATATTTTAATGACAAAATATTGATTGTTTGATTACTTCAGATAATATTCCACTCACCCATATGCATCAACTATTTCTTGGAAAGCAGTGGTAAATTTATTTGTTCTGAAATATGTGGGTGGTGCCTCCTTTGTATAAAGCACTTGGAATATAGTTCCAACCTGTGAGTTACTATCCACAGTTGCACGATGCAATGCATCTTGAACCTGTATCACAAACAGTGATCCTTGAAATATATCAATAAAGGTAATACTATATGGCAGTAACAAACTTTACACCTAGACGACATTAGAAATATTCCATACATGAAGAAGAGAAGACATGAGATTGGCATCTACAACAACACAAAAGTCAGCACACAATTTATTTCGTTCACTAAACACAAAAAACAGAGAAGAGCACTATCTAAAAGGATCACAAAAATACCTTGTTGAAAATAGTACCAAGGAGAAGTGTAAATAGGCTTTTATCCCTTTTAGCCTAGTGAGCATATTAATTACTTTTGTCTTGGTGGCATTTATGAATTATATTAATCTCATGGGTGGAAAAGGTGTGTTGTACCATGTACTTTTTCTAATATTAAAGTCAAGTTAAAAATAAATTTATGAGAAAAATTAGAAAAAGTACAAAACTTGAAAAAGGTATTAGGAGACTTTTAAGTGATGGGCCCAATATATGAAGGGAGTCATTAGAGAGAATTGATCTCAACCAAACATTTTGAGATTTGAAAATGAAATCTCAACCACTGGATCTTAGGTTTAGGAATTCAATCTTTTCCAAGGAGAAAAAAGAAGAAAAAAGAAACTCATTCTTCAATTCACACTTAAGAGAGCATGAGGAGAAGAGAGCTAAGGAGAAAACTTCAAAGAGAATTTGCAGTGAAGAGACAGGAGTTCGAATCCCAAGGAGATTGTACAAGCAGCAGCATGAAAATTGAGAAGCAGCAGCACAAATTTCAAGGGAACAGAAGCACAAAAAATCGAGGGAACAGAAGCAAATACTCAGCATGAATTTCGAGGCAGGAGGCACGAAATTCGAGGGAGGAAACAGCGTCGTTCAGGCCCGAAATTTGAGGCATAAATTTTGGGACATCAGCTACAAGAGGCACAATTTTTGAGGAGCTGTTCTGCTGCATTCTGGCACAAATTTCAAGGCAGCACAATCAGCATTTCAGCACAGAAATTGAGGCAATTTATGGGCACTGAAATCGAAGATTTGAACAGAGGAAAATGCAGAAATTTTGGGCACAAAAACCTGTGAAAATCTGATTTGTTCAGTGGGCACAAATTTCCAGAATTTGTACATTTAATGCTACAGCAGAAAGGGAGATGAGTACTGTGCTTTTATGTTTTTATGCAATAAAATCCTCCTTTGAAGACCAATTTTCCCCAATAGGCTGTGGAGTTTTTCCGGGGTCAGCTTGACCAAAAATAAGTGTCACATATGTGTGAATGCTTGCATTTATTTTTGTGTTAATTATCAGTGGTTAAAAAAAAGAAATAGAGTAGAAGCACTCTTTATGTTTGCAAACGAAACATGTGGGTTGGGCTTAAATAAGCACATGCAAAATTTTCAAATTGGTCAAAGGTGCAGATCATTAAATTACTACATGGTATCAGAGCAAAGTTGAGGCTCAGATCTCAAATTTCACTCAGCTGATAAAGAGGGCAGCAAGCATTAATTTCTGCAAACAGTGAACCAAAACCTTTGAAACTTTGTCAGAAACCCAAAGACTTCTGCAGTTCAGAGAGGGAGGATAGACTCATCCAGTGTTGTAAGAGAGATCTTGCTTCAAAGTTTGATATGACTGATATGGGGTTGATGCATTACTTTTTGGGTTCGAAGTTTGGCAGGAGGATGGGCATATTCTCATAGGCCAAGGCAGGTATGCATGTGATATTTTAAGGAGATTCCTTGTGGAGGGTTGCAGACCTATGACTACTCTTATGATCACCAACTGGAAGAAGGTGCATGCTTCAGATTCTGAAGTTGGTGAACCCCACGTTGTATCAACAGTTGATCAATTCATTGATGTATCTAGTCAACACTAGACCGGATATTTGTTTTGCAGTCAACACATTGAGTCAGTTTATGATGGAGCCCAGGAGAGTACACTAGGTAGCTGCAAAACATGTGTTGAGGTACTTATAGGGCACAATGGATTATGGTCTGGATTATGTCAGGTGTGATGGAATCAGATTGATCGATTGCACAGACTCAAATTGCGTTGGCAGTGTCAGTGACTAGAAGAGTACTTCCGAATGTTGTTTCTCGTTGGGCTGGCAGTGTCAGTGACCAAAAGAGTACTTCTAGATGTTGTTTCTCATTGGGCTCGGTAGTTGTGTCATGGTCCAGTAGGAAACAAAGATCAATGGCATTGAGCAACACAGAGGCAGATTATATGGCAGCTAGTCAGGCAGGGTATGAGACATTGTGGCTTCGCAAGACTATCAATTTACTATGATAATCAAAGTTGTATCAAACTCTCTGAGAATCCATTATTTCATGATAGGTCAAAGCATATAGAGATCAGATACCACTTCATCAGAGTCTGGGTTCAACGAAGGGTTGTGAAGCTTGAGTATATATCTACTGATGAACAGGGAGCAAACATTTTCACTAAATCATTGCCAAGGGGCAAGCATGGATTTTTCAGAGACCGAATGGGAGTGGTGAGCAACAATATCCTCAGTAAGAGGGGGTGTTGAAAATAGTACCAAGGAGAGGTGTTACTAAGCGTTTATCCCTTTTTATCTAGTGAGGGCATTAATTACTTTTGTCTTGGTAACATTTACGAGTTATATTAATGTCATGGGTGGAACAAGTACTTAGAAGTATTGTACTATGTACTTTTTCTAATATTAACGCCACTTTTACTTTATAAAGTGACTTTATGTGAAAAGTAATAAGTGTACTTTTCTAATATTCAAGTGAGGTGAAAAATCACTATATGAGAAAAATTAGAAAATGTACTAGGAGACTTTTAACTGATGGGGCCAATGTATGAGGGGGCTCATTTGGGAGAATGATCTCAAGTTCTCAACCACACATGTTGAGATCATTTGAGAGAATTGGTCTCAACCACACATCTTGAGATTTGAGGATGAAATCTCAACCATTGGATCCTAGGTTTAGGGATTCAATCTTTTGCAAGGAGACAAAAGAGGAAAAGGGAAACACATTATTCACTTCACACTTGAGAGAGCATGAGGAGAAGAGAGTTAAGGAGAAAACTTCAAGGAGGAGGAGAATTTGCAGCCAAGAGAGAGGAGCTTGAATCCCAAGTAAACTGTACAAGCAGCAGCTCGATTTTCTAGGAAGCGGCACCATGAAAATTGAGGAGCAGCAGCACAAACTTCAAGGGAACAGCAGCAAATACTCAGCATGAATTTTGAGGCAGGGCACACAAAATTCGAGGGAGGAAATAGTGCTGTTCAGGCCCGAAATTTGAGGCACAAATTTCGAGAAAGCAGCTAAGGCACAATTTTCGAGTTGTTCTGCTGCATTTTGGCATGAATTTCGAGGCAGCACAGTCAGCATTTCAGCACAGAAATCGAGGCAGATTCTGGGCACTGAAATCAAGGAGCTGAGCAGAGGAAAATGCAGAAATTCTGGGCACAAAAATCCGTGAAAATCTGATTTGTTCAGTGGGCACAAATTTCCAGAATGTACATTTAATGCTACAGGGAATGTTACTTGGGAGCGGGAGCGAAAGCGGGAGCAAAAACAGGTGCGGGAGTGACATTTTCAGAAGCTCCCAGTTTGGGAGCGAATCCCAGAGCGTTTTTTATATCATTCATATATA